>JAODUO010002854.1:0-15323 GCA_025642075.2 Ridgeia piscesae
ATTAGGCACTTGGGTAGGTTGCCTTAGCATGCTGCTTGCTAACCTAAACATACTGTTTCCAGTCGAGATTAGTGCGTTGTGCTTGGTGTCATGACGGGCAAAGAGTCATCTACTCAACTGTATTGAGTGGGTGTGTGTGTGCGTGCGAGAGTGTGTGTGACATTAGCGCGAATGATTGTTATGCATATTAATGTTAAAATATTTGACGTGATGCGGTATCGGCCTCTTACACAAGTTTCCTTTCGTGTGCCTTATTTTAGCAAGATATTTTCACATAACTTAACCCGATATATAGTAATTAATGTAACTAAGTTGTTTTGGAGCAACAAAAGCTCGTTCACAAGGTGATGTGTATTGCTGCACATGTTACTGGCATAATTGGCTGCTTTGCTCTTTATCCACCCAATGTACTTCTTAATACTACAAGTAAAGCATATTCGGTGAAACACGTAACACTGGAAGATATTGCTAGGCCCCAAAAAGTACGAGCTGAAGTGGTTGCGAGGAAATTATTCGAAGCTTAAACCATCTTCATTATATCAGTTCTGATCAGTCACATAGCGTGAGAAATAGCTCGAACAATCGTCTAATTAAAACGTCTCGATTGTGTTCTCATCTTTGTGATAACTGTAACATTAAAACTAAAGTCCACTCGCACTTGTTATGATACATATATTGATGTCAAGCTATCGTTGATTCTCCAGGTTATATTGCACGAAATGGCTACACTCGTTAAAAACAAGACTTCACCCACTGTCGAGTGACTGTTCCGCGTCGCCAGTCTACACATCATCGGGCCTGGTCGGTCAGTAATGGTGCGAGAAATTGTCGGCCATGTGTCTCTGTTTCTTCACCAGGCGCAGATACCTGAGGAAAAACAATAAAAGAGCGTTACAATATGCACGGTGATTAACAATGTTGAAACAAGTAGACGTGATTCTTACTCATGCCTACATCCCTTCACCCACTGGCCTCAAATGCGTAAATCCCACAGCGACGCGGTCGATATTACATTAAAGAAACTGGTATCTCTTGCCAGCATTCGGCTGCGCGGAATAATAATGGCGGCAAACCGGAAGAGGCATTCCTACTGTGACGTCACGACAATACGGCAAACGCGCCATTTTCGTTTCTGGCGACGTCAGATTTCAAGATGGCGACGTCGTTGATCTAGGCAAACTGGGGGGGGGCGCTTTCTTCCGTCTTCTGTTTTCTTTCAGTGTATGCACTTGCGCCGCGTGTGTATGTTTCATCATATACAAGCATAGGACTACCGTGTTATTATGGTACAGGGGCGTGTGCGACATACGCGTACTTTTTATGTACGATCCATGTAAATGTGTGTGGCATATAGCACCGATTCGATTTAACAATATCAGTCTCTGTCCATCGATTTTTATATGAAATATATCAGGCCTGCTGCGGCGTCCGCGCGTATTAAACCCGGCACGTCGGCTTGCCAGTTTGATGCGCTAACCACTACACTACACGCGCCTTTGTCTCGTAATGAAGTTTCATTGAACAATATGTTCTCAGTGCATATGTAAATGAACAATTCGTATCTTTCATTACTGCAATTAATTGATTTCAATGTCCTGTCTTCACTATGGATCAAATTAGTGATGATCAATTACTTCGCTCGATTCATGAAAAATGACGAAAGGTCTTCAATTGGATCTCTTTGGGATATAACTTAAATTGTACGCGAGTTCAACTACCTTTTCGAAGGAAACAAATGTGCGACAATGGTCAAATCGAATTGGGAATTTTGTTGGTCTTGTATTTTGCCGAATTGTGTCACGTTGGCACATTGGAGAACGCAGGAAGCGATTCAGGTCGGATTGACAAGTATGGTTTTATCGTATGCCATGAATGTTCAGTGTTAATTTGCGGAACGCTAGCATGCAAAAAACTGGCTGCATAATCTTGATAATTGTTAGGCAAATTTCAAAATACAGCGGTAAATCACTAATAAAAAATTGGTGCCAGAAATTGCAATAAATATGGTTAAACTGAATAATCTTGTTTCAAGGAGCAAATCATTGCTAGTTAAAATTGAAGATTAGGCTTGGAGGTTTGATGCTGTTGTACTAATGTTCATATTGTGGTTGTGGTTACTGACAAAGTACTATGCCTTTTAAGTGTTTTCTGAAGTTACATAGATATGTATATTTAATGTAAAAATTTGTATGGTATGCTTACAAAGTTTCGTGTTTTTTGCACAATTTCATAATTACCATTTTAACATAAGTTTTAAACACAAAAGTATTCAAAGGTAATTGGCAATGTTCGGAAAATACTGTAAGTCTTTACCACCAATGTACTTCTTAAACTAAACTATTAGTAAACAACATGAAATTTGAGAACCAAAAATCAGCTAATTAAAACGAAATTTTCACTTATTGATTAATCATTTGATCAACTACGTAAAATATAAATCCAATAACGCTCATGTTTATCTAAATATACTTAAAATAAAGTCCATCCACTGTATGACTTTAGCAAGTCGTTATCGCCTGGTTATATGCAGAATGCTCCTTCATCACTGGTATCAGCTAACTCGTGTCGGAAATGCTTTTCGGAATTGAACTAAGCGTAATTGAGTACATAAAAGACTATCACTATACTCCTCCATTACCACGCGGCGTAATGAATCGCCGTCGTCGAATGGAACGAAGCTCATACGAAGAAGGCATTTTTCGCACCATCAGGCTCTCGAAAGGGGCGTCGTTTTTTAATGGGCGCTGTTTATGGACCGTTTATGTCAGTGCAAGCCTTTTTTGGTGTGCAATGCGATTAATAGTGCCGTTTTAATATCTCTGCTCGCTTTACACTTCGTGCCTAACCAGGCTGCCAGTTATGTACAAATGGTTGTAAGCATTATAAAATGTTATTTTTATTAGGCATCATCTGTCATCCTGCTCCATTATGGTTATGCGTTTATGTCATTGAAAAAAGTCGTATCGACTTATCGAAGACTAATTACCACTGCATCACTTTAAACTCTAAGATAAAATATTAAATCGCTGTTCTCTATTCGAGTGCTCAATCTGATCGAAGACCACGGATCGAGTCGTAGTTGAAGATGTTTAGTTGGCTATGTTTATATGTCCTGTTCAGCTCTGTGATCCGTTGGCAACAGCATGATCTGCATTATTACGTTGTCTGATAAAAATTGGTTCTATGCCTAATAATCGTCTACTTTCAAGAGGCAACAAACCGGTCAAAATCATGGGTCTGCATCAATAACTTGTTCCAGATGTGTGATGGCAATTATGATTGTGTGCGAGAGATAGGGATGGTAATAATTGCTGTGGTTGCTTTACAATTTCGTGTTATTTCTTGTAGTAAGTATACTAAAAGTTAGAGGTTGGACATAGTATTGTTTTTTATCATGTTCCATACTTTCTACTAATGAAGATATTGCAATACGAATGTTGAGGTCAAAAATCTTGTTGTTCATAATATACTCTTATAACCGATCTATAATACTATAAGTCACTGATTGTACAAAAACAGCATGTTGTATTGAGAGCTTAACAGTTACACGAATCGCGCATCGTTAAAAACAAGACTTCACCCACTGTCGAGTGACTGTTCCGCGTCGCCAGTCTACACATCATCGGGCCTGGTCGGTCAGTAATGGTGCGAGAAATTGTCGGCCATGTGTCTCTGTTTCTTCACCAGGCGCAGATACCTGAGGAAAAACAATAAAAGAGCGTTACAATATGCACGGTGATTAACAATGTTGAAACAAGTAGACGTGATTCTTACTCATGCCTACATCCCTTCACCCACTGGCCTCAAATGCGTAAATCCCACAGCGACGCGGTCGATATTACATTAAAGAAACTGGTATCTCTTGCCAGCATTCGGCTGCGCGGAATAATAATGGCGGCAAACCGGAAGAGGCATTCCTACTGTGACGTCACGACAATACGGCAAACGCGCCATTTTCGTTTCTGGCGACGTCAGATTTCAAGATGGCGACGTCGTTGATCTAGGCAAACTGGGGGGGGGCGCTTTCTTCCGTCTTCTGTTTTCTTTCAGTGTATGCACTTGCGCCGCGTGTGTATGTTTCATCATATACAAGCATAGGACTACCGTGTTATTATGGTACAGGGGCGTGTGCGACATCGCGTACTTTTTATGTACGATCCATGTAAATGTGTGTGGCATATAGCACCGATTCGATTTAACAATATCAGTCTCTGTCCATCGATTTTTATATGAAATATATCAGGCCTGCTGCGGCGTCCGCGCGTATTAAACCCGGCACGTCGGCTTGCCAGTTTGATGCGCTAACCACTACACTACACGCGCCTTTGTCTCGTAATGAAGTTTCAAGTGTAGGAACAAATGAGATGGGTTTGCTGTCTACGCAAGTGACTAATTATTGTCGGAAATGGCACATAATTCATATTCTTGTTCTCATTCACATGGCGCATTCAACATTTCGATGAGTTGTCAATGTCTCCTCATGCTTTCCACCTATGCGTATGCAAATAGAAGTTTGGGCAGTATCTAATTTAACATTCGTACTGCTGACTTCACGATACTAAACTTAACGACAGAAGTTCCGTTCAAAGTCTTGGCACTCTACTCTCTGGGATATGGAACTCAAAAACATGGTAACGGCGAGGCGATTCCATACCAGACGTTTGTTCGCATAAGGATATACTCTGTAATGTAGTAGAGCGTACAAATGGTTTTCATAATGAACTTGCGAAATGCCTGCTCTTTCGTTTCAGGTCTTCCTATTTTGTCCGAAGTATGAGCGACACAACACATCTCAGAACACGATGCGAGAGAAAGTCGCACGCAAGTCTGGGATATTATCTCGTAGTTGTCTGGGTAGTTTGGAACAAGTATTGGTTTTTATCGTATGGCACCTCGCCATGAATGCAATGTCTAAGTGTTGGCGTTACCTGTTTGTCGGCAGAGCGCTCATGGCATGGCCAAATACCTGGACTGTTGGCATATATCTATGTAGCGTATGTAATTGTTTCCATGGCAATGTTTCAAAATATGAAGCCGGTCTACGCTACACCCTAGATAAAAAATTGCGTGCCGAGAAATGCGTGATTGCAATAAATATTGGTCTCAAATCATCGAATAATCTCTACACTTGTTTCAGAAGGAAGGCAAATCAAATGTGACCCCGTGAGTTAAACAATTGCAAATAATTAGGCACTTGGGTAGGTTGCCTTAGCATGCTGCTTGCTAACCTAAACATACTGTTTCCAGTCGAGATTAGTGCGTTGTGCTTGGTGTCATGACGGGCAAAGAGTCATCTACTCAACTGTATTGAGTGGGTGTGTGTGTGCGTGCGAGAGTGTGTGTGACATTAGCGCGAATGATTGTTATGCATATTAATGTTAAAATATTTGACGTGATGCGGTATCGGCCTCTTACACAAGTTTCCTTTCGTGTGCCTTATTTTAGCAAGATATTTTCACATAACTTAACCCGATATATAGTAATTAATGTAACTAAGTTGTTTTGGAGCAACAAAAGCTCGTTCACAAGGTGATGTGTATTGCTGCACATGTTACTGGCATAATTGGCTGCTTTGCTCTTTATCCACCCAATGTACTTCTTAATACTACAAGTAAAGCATATTCGGTGAAACACGTAACACTGGAAGATATTGCTAGGCCCCAAAAAGTACGAGCTGAAGTGGTTGCGAGGAAATTATTCGAAGCTTAAACCATCTTCATTATATCAGTTCTGATCAGTCACATAGCGTGAGAAATAGCTCGAACAATCGTCTAATTAAAACGTCTCGATTGTGTTCTCATCTTTGTGATAACTGTAACATTAAAACTAAAGTCCACTCGCACTTGTTATGACACATATATTGATGTCAAGCTATCGTTGATTCTCCAGGTTATATTGCACGAAATGGCTACACTCGTTAAAAACAAGACTTCACCCACTGTCGAGTGACTGTTCCGCGTCGCCAGTCTACACATCATCGGACCTGGTCGGTCAGTAATGCTGCGAGAAATTGTCGGCCATGTGTCTCTGTTTCTTCACCAGGCGCAGATACCTGAGGAAAAACAATAAAAGAGCGTTACAATATGCACGGTGATTAACAATGTTGAAACAAGTAGACGTGATTCTTACTCATGCCTACATCCCTTCACCCACTGGCCTCAAATGCGTAAATCCCACAGCGACGCGGTCGATATTACATTAAAGAAACTGGTATCTCTTGCCAGCATTCGGCTGCGCGGAATAATAATGGCGGCAAACCGGAAGAGGCATTCCTACTGTGACGTCACGACAATACGGCAAACGCGCCATTTTCGTTTCTGGCGACGTCAGATTTCAAGATGGCGACGTCGTTGATCTAGGCAAACTGGGGGGGGGCGCTTTCTTCCGTCTTCTGTTTTCTTTCAGTGTATGCACTTGCGCCGCGTGTGTATGTTTCATCATATACAAGCATAGGACTACCGTGTTATTATGGTACAGGGGCGTGTGCGACATCGCGTACTTTTTATGTACGATCCATGTAAATGTGTGTGGCATATAGCACCGATTCGATTTAACAATATCAGTCTCTGTCCATCGATTTTTATATGAAATATATCAGGCCTGCTGCGGCGTCCGCGCGTATTAAACCCGGCACGTCGGCTTGCCAGTTTGATGCGCTAACCACTACACTACACGCGCCTTTGTCTCGTAATGAAGTTTCAAGTGTAGGAACAAATGAGATGGGTTTGCTGTCTACGCAAGTGACTAATTATTGTCGGAAATGGCACATAATTCATATTCTTGTTCTCATTCACATGGCGCATTCAACATTTCGATGAGTTGTCAATGTCTCCTCATGCTTTCCACCTATGCGTATGCAAATAGAAGTTTGGGCAGTATCTAATTTAACATTCGTACTGCTGAGCTTCACGATACTAAACTTAACGACAGAAGTTCCGTTCAAAGTCTTGGCACTCTACTCTCTGGGATATGGAACTCAAAAAATGGTAACGGCGAGGCGATTCCATACCAGACGTTTGTTCGCATAAGGATATACTCTGTAATGTAGTAGAGCGTACAAATGGTTTTCATAATAACTTGCGAAATGCCTGCTCTTTCGTTTCAGGTCTTCCTATTTTGTCCGAAGTATGAGCGACACAACACATCTCAGAACACGATGCGAGAGAAAGTCGCACGCAAGTCTGGGATATTATCTCGTAGTTGTCTGGGTAGTTTGGAACAAGTATTGGTTTTTATCGTATGGCACCTCGCCATGAATGAATGTCTAAGTGTTGGCGTTACCTGTTTGTCGGCAGAGCGCTCATGGCATGGCCAAATACCTGGACTGTTGGCATATATCTATGTAGCGTATGTAATTGTTTCCATGGCAATGTTTCAAAATATGAAGCCGGTCTACGCTACACCCTGATAAAAAATTGGTGCCGAGAAATGCTGATTGCAATAAATATTGGTCTCAAATCATCGAATAATCTCTACACTTGTTTCAGAAGGAAGGCAAATCAAATGTGACCCCGTGAGTTAAACAATTGCAAAAATTAGGCACTTGGGTAGGTTGCCTTAGCATGCTGCTTGCTAACCTAAACATACTGTTTCCAGTCGAGATTAGTGCGTTGTGTTGGTGTCATGACGGGCAAAGAGTCATCTACTCAACTGTATTGAGTGGGTGTGTGTGTGCGTGCGAGAGTGTGTGTGACATTAGCGCGAATGATTGTTATGCATATTAATGTTAAAATATTTGACGTGATGCGGTATCGGCCTCTTACACAAGTTTCCTTTCGTGTGCCTTATTTTAGCAAGATATTTTCACATAACTTAACCCGATATATAGTAATTAATGTAACTAAGTTGTTTTGGAGCAACAAAAGCTCGTTCACAAGGTGATGTGTATTGCTGCACATGTTACTGGCATAATTGGCTGCTTTGCTCTTTATCCACCCAATGTACTTCTTAATACTACAAGTAAAGCATATTCGGTGAAACACGTAACACTGGAAGATATTGCTAGGCCCCAAAAAGTACGAGCTGAAGTGGTTGCGAGGAAATTATTCGAAGCTTAAACCATCTTCATTATATCAGTTCTGATCAGTCACATAGCGTGAGAAATAGCTCGAACAATCGTCTAATTAAAACGTCTCGATTGTGTTCTCATCTTTGTGATAACTGTAACATTAAAACTAAAGTCCACTCGCACTTGTTATGATACATATATTGATGTCAAGCTATCGTTGATTCTCCAGGTTATATTGCACGAAATGGCTACACTCGTTAAAAACAAGACTTCACCCACTGTCGATGACTGTTCCGCGTCGCCAGTCTACACATCATCGGCCTGGTCGGTCAGTAATGGTGCGAGAAATTGTCGGCCATGTGTCTCTGTTTCTTCACCAGGCGCAGATACCTGAGGAAAAACAATAAAAGAGCGTTACAATATGCACGGTGATTAACAATGTTGAAACAAGTAGACGTGATTCTTACTCATGCCTACATCCCTTCACCCACTGGCCTCAAATGCGTAAATCCCACAGCGACGCGGTCGATATTACATTAAAGAAACTGGTATCTCTTGCCAGCATTCGGCTGCGCGGAATAATAATGGCGGCAAACCGGAAGAGGCATTCCTACTGTGACGTCACGACAATACGGCAAACGCGCCATTTTCTTTCTGGCGACGTCAGATTTCAAGATGGCGACGTCGTTGATCTAGGCAAACTGGGGGGGGGCGCTTTCTTCCGTCTTCTGTTTTCTTTCAGTGTATGCACTTGCGCCGCGTGTGTATGTTTCATCATATACAAGCATAGGACTACCGTGTTATTATGGTACATGGGCGTGTGCGACATTCGCGTACTTTTTATGTACGATCCATGTAAATGTGTGTGGCATATAGCACCGATTCGATTTAACAATATCAGTCTCTGTCCATCGATTTTTATATGAAATATATCAGGCCTGCTGCGGCGTCCGCGCGTATTAAACCCGGCCGTCGGCTTGCCAGTTTGATGCGCTAACCACTACACTACACGCGCCTTTGTCTCGTAATGAAGTTTCAAGTGTAGGAACAAATGAGATGGGTTTGCTGTCTACGCAAGTGACTAATTATTGTCGGAAATGGCACATAATTCATATTCTTGTTCTCATTCACATGGCGCATTCAACATTTCGATGAGTTGTCAATGTCTCCTGATGCTTTCCACCTATGCCTATGCAAATAGAAGTTTGGGCAGTATCTAATTTAACATTCGTACTGCTGAACTTCACGATACTAAACTTAACGACAGAAGTTCCGTTCAAAGTCTTGGCACTCTACTCTCTGGGATATGGAACTCAAAAACATGGTAACGGCGAGGCGATTCCATACCAGACGTTTGTTCGCATAAGGATATACTCTGTAATGTAGTAGAGCGTACAAATGGTTTTCATAATGAACTTGCGAAATGCCTGCTCTTTCGTTTCAGGTCTTCCTATTTTGTCCGAAGTTGACGACACAACACATCTCAGAACACGATGCGAGAGAAAGTCGCACGCAAGTCTGGGATATTATCTCGTAGTTGTCTGGGTAGTTTGGAACAAGTATTGGTTTTTATCGTATGGCACCTCGCCATGAATGAATGTCTAAGTGTTGGCGTTACCTGTTTGTCGGCAGAGCGCTCATGGCATGGCCAAATACCTGGACTGTTGGCATATATCTATGTAGCGTATGTAATTGTTTCCATGGCAATGTTTCAAAATATGAAGCCGGTCTACGCTACACCCTTGATAAAAAATTGCGTGCCGAGAAATGCTGATTGCAATAAATATTGGTCTCAAATCATCGAATAATCTCTACCTTGTTTCAGAAGGAAGGCAAATCAAATGTGACCCCGTGAGTTAAACAATTGCAAAAATTAGGCACTTGGGTAGGTTGCCTTAGCATGCTGCTTGCTAACCTAAACATCTGTTTCCAGTCGAGATTAGTGCGTTGTGCTTGGTGTCATGACGGGCAAAGAGTCATCTACTCAACTGTATTGAGTGGTGTGTGTGTGCGTGCGAGAGTGTGTGTGACATTAGCGCGAATGATTGTTATGCATATTAATGTTAAAATATTTGACGTGATGCGGTATCGGCCTCTTACACAAGTTTCCTTTCGTGTGCCTTATTTAGCAAGATATTTTCACATAACTTAACCCGATATATAGTAATTAATGTAACTAAGTTGTTTTGGAGCAACAAAAGCTCGTTCACAAGGTGTGTGTATTGCTGCACATGTTACTGGCATAATTGGCTGCTTTGCTCTTTATCCACCCAAGTACTTCTTAATACTACAAGTAAAGCATATTCGGTGAAACACGTAACACTGGAAGATATTGCTAGGCCCCAAAAAGTACGAGCTGAAGTGGTTGCGAGGAAATTATTCGAAGCTTAAACCATCTTCATTATATCAGTTCTGATCAGTCACATAGCGTGAGAAATAGCTCGAACAATCGTCTAATTAAAACGTCTCGATTGTGTTCTCATCTTTGTGATAACTGTAACATTAAAACTAAAGTCCACTCGCACTTGTTATGAACATATATTGATGTCAAGCTATCGTTGATTCTCCAGGTTATATTGCACGAAATGGCTACACTCGTTAAAAACAAGACTTCACCCACTGTCGAGTGACTGTTCCGCGTCGCCAGTCTACACATCATCGGCCTGGTCGGTCAGTAATGTGCGAGAAATTGTCGGCCATGTGTCTCTGTTTCTTCACCAGGCGCAGATACCTGAGGAAAAACAATAAAAGAGCGTTACAATATGCACGGTGATTAACAATGTTGAAACAAGTAGACGATTCTTACTCATGCCTACATCCCTTCACCACTCCTCAAATGCGAATCCCAAGCACGGGTCATATACTTAAAGAAACGGTATCTCTTGCAGCATTCGGCTGCGCGGAAAAAATGGCGGCAAACCGGAAGAGGCATTCCTACTGTGACGTCACGACAATACGGCAAACGCGCCATTTTCTTTCTGGCGACGTCAGATTTCAAGATGGCGACGCGTTGATCTAGGCAAACTGGGGGGGGGCGCTTTCTTCCGTCTCTGTTTTCTTTCATGTATGCACGCGCGCGTGTGATGTTTCATCATATACAAGCATAGGACTACCGTGTTATTATGGTACAGGGCTGTGCGACATTCGCGTACTTTTTATGTACGATCCATGTAAATGTGTGTGGCATATAGCACCGATTCGATTTAACAATATCAGTCTCTGTCCATCGATTTTTATATGAAATATATCAGGCCTGCTGCGGCGTCCGCGCGTATTAAACCCGGCACGTCGGCTTGCCAGTTTGATGCGCTAACCACTACACTACACGCGCCTTTGTCTCGTAATGAAGTTTCAAGTGTAGGAACAAATGAGATGGGTTTGCTGTCTACGCAAGTGACTAATTATTGTCGGAAATGGCACATAATTCATATTCTTGTTCTCATTCACATGGCGCATTCAACATTTCGATGAGTTGTCAATGTCTCCTCATGCTTTCCACCTATGGTATGCAAATAGAAGTTTGGGCAGTATCTAATTTAACATTCGTACTGCTGAGCTTCACGATACTAAACTTAACGAAAAGAAGTTCCGTTCAAAGTCTTGGCACTCTACTCTCTGGGATATGGAACTCAAAAAATGGTAACGGCGAGGCGATTCCATACCAGACGTTTGTTCGCAAAAAGGATATACTCTGTAATGTAGTAGAGCGTACAAATGGTTTTCAAAATTTAACTTGCGAAATGCCTGCTCTTTCGTTTCAGGTCTTCCTATTTGTGTCCGAAGTTAAACGACACAACACATCTCAGAACACGATGCGAGAGAAAGTCGCACGCAAGTCTGGGATATTATCTCGTAGTTGTCTGGGTAGTTTGGAACAAGTATTGGTTTTTATCGTATGGCACCTCGCCATGAATGCAATGTCTAAGTGTTGGCGTTACCTGTTTGTCGGCAGAGCGCTCATGGCATGGCCAAATACCTGGACTGTTGGCATATATCTATGTAGCGTATGTAATTGTTTCCATGGCAATGTTTCAAAATATGAAGCCGGTCTACGCTACCCCCTTTGATAAAAAATTGGTGCCGAGAAATGCTTGATTGCAATAAATATTGGTCTCAAATCATCGAATAATCTCTACACTTGTTTCAGAAGGAAGGCAAATCAAATGTGACCCCGTGAGTTAAACAATTGCAAAAATTAGGCACTTGGGTAGGTTGCCTTAGCATGCTGCTTGCTAACCTAAACATCTGTTTCCAGTCGAGATTAGTGCGTTGGGGTTGGTGTCATGACGGGCAAAGAGTCATCTACTCAACTGTATTGAGTGGGTGTGTGTGTGCGTGCGAGAGTGTGTGTGACATTAGCGCGAATGATTGTTATGCATATTAATGTTAAAATATTTGACGTGATGCGGTATCGGCCTCTTACACAAGTTTCCTTTCGTGTGCCTTATTTTAGCAAGATATTTTCACATAACTTAACCCGATATATAGTAATTAATGTAACAAAGGTTGTTTTGGAGCAACAAAACTGTTCACCCAATAACTCACCTTTTTAAAGGCTTTTGTTGCTCCAAAACAACCTTTGTTACATTAATTACTATATATCGGGTTAAGTTATGTGAAAATATCTTGCTAAAATAAGGCACACGAAAGGAAACTTGTGAAAAAGGCCGATACCGCATCACGTCAAATATTTTAACATTAATATGCATAACAATCATTCGCGCTAATGTCACACACACTCTCGCACGCACACACACACCCACTCAATACAGTTGAGTAGATGACTCTTTGCCCGTCATGACACCAACCCCAACGCACTAATCTCGACTGGAAACAGATGTTTAGGTTAGCAAGCAGCATGCTAAGGCAACCTACCCAAGTGCCTAATTTTTGCAATTGTTTAACTCACGGGGTCACATTTGATTTGCCTTCCTTCTGAAACAAGTGTAGAGATTATTCGATGATTTGAGACCAATATTTATTGCAATCAAGCATTTCTCGGCACGCAATTTTTTATCAAAGGGGGTAGCGTAGACCGGCTTCATATTTTGAAACATTGCCATGGAAACAATTACATACGCTACATAGATATATGCCAACAGTCCAGGTATTTGGCCATGCCATGAGCGCTCTGCCGACAAACAGGTAACGCCAACACTTAGACATTGCATTCATGGCGAGGTGCCATACGATAAAAACCAATACTTGTTCCAAACTACCCAGACAACTACGAGATAATATCCCAGACTTGCGTGCGACTTTCTCTCGCATCGTGTTCTTTTTTTTTAAGGAAAAAAAAGGGTGGGGGTTTAAAATTTTTTGAAAACCATTTGTACGCTCTACTACATTACAGAGTATATCTTTTTGCGAACAAACGTCTGGTATGGAATCGCCTCGCCGTTACCATTTTTTGAGTTCCATATCCCAGAGAGTAGAGTGCCAAGACTTTGAACGGAATTTTGTCGTTAAGTTTTATCGTGGTCAGCAGTACGAAAGTTAAATTAGATACTGAAAATTCTTTTGCATACCATGGTGGAAAACATGAGGAGACATTGACAACTCATCGAAATGTTGAAATTTAATGAGAACAAGAATATGAATATGTGCCATTTCCGCAATAAATTTGTCCTTTCGTAGACACAAACCCCTTTTTGTTCCCACCGAAACTTCCGAGACAAAGGGCGTGTATGTGTGGGGCCAAATAACCAGGCCGGGAAACCCGGGCCGGACCGTTTTTTTAAAAACTGGCCGGAAAGCTGTTATAAAAATTTCTTGCAAAAAATCCTTTTGAATGAAAAAAAGGAACTTTTTAAAGATGAAAAAAAAGGGGGAAGGTAATAAAAAAAAAAGGGGAAAAAAGCGCCCCCCCCCCAGTTTGCCTAATCAACGCGTCGCCATCTTGAAATCTGACGTCGCCAGAAAGAAAATGGCGCGTTTGCCGTATTGTCGTGACGTCACAGTAGGAATGCCTCTTCCGGTTTGCCGCCATTATTATTCCGCGCAGCCGAATGCTGGCAAGAGATACCAGTTTCTTTAATGTAATATCGACCGCGTCGCTGTGGGATTTACGCATTTGAGGCCAGTGGGTGAAGGGATGTAGGCATGAGTAAGAATCACGTCTACTTGTTTCAACATTGTTAATCACCGTGCATATTGTAACGCTCTTTTATTGTTTTTCCTCAGGTATCTGCGCCTGGTGAAGAAACAGAGACACATGGCCGACAATTTCTCGCACCATTACTGACCGACCAGGCCCGATGATGTGTAGACTGGCGACGCGGAACAGTCACTCGACAGTGGGTGAAGTCTTGTTTTTAACGAGTGTAGCCATTTCGTGCAATATAACCTGGAGAATCAACGATAGCTTGACATCAATATATGTATCATAACAAGTGCGAGTGGACTTTAGTTTTAATGTTACAGTTATCACAAAGATGAGAACACAATCGAGACGTTTTAATTAGACGATTGTTCGAGCTATTTCTCACGCTATGTGACTGATCAGAACTGATATAATGAAGATGGTTTAAGCTTCGAATAATTTCCTCGCAACCACTTCAGCTCGTACTTTTTGGGGCCTAGCAATATCTTCCAGTGTTACGTGTTTCACCGAATATGCTTTACTTGTAGTATTAAGAAGTACATTGGGTGGATAAAGAGCAAAGCAGCCAATTATGCCAGTAACATGTGCAGCAATACACACACCTTGTGAACGAGCTTTTGTTGCTCCAAAACAACTTAGTTACATTAATTACTATATATCGGGTTAAGTTATGTGAAAATATCTTGCTAAAATAAGGCACACGAAAGGAAACTTGTGTAAGAGGCCGATACCGCATCACGTCAAATATTTTAACATTAATATGCATAACAATCATTCGCGCTAATGTCACACACACTCTCGCACGCACACACACACCCACTCAATACAGTTGAGTAGATGACTCTTTGCCCGTCATGACACCAAGCACAACGCACTAATCTCGACTGGAAACAGTATGTTTAGGTTAGCAAGCAGCATGCTAAGGCAACCTACCCAAGTGCCTAATTATTTGCAATTGTTTAACTCACGGGGTCACATTTGATTTGCCTTCCTTCTGAAACAAGTGTAGAGATTATTCGATGATTTGAGACCAATATTTATTGCAATCAAGCATTTCTCGGCACGCAATTTTTTATCAAGGGTGTAGCGTAGACCGGCTTCATATTTTGAAACATTGCCATGGAAACAATTACATACGCTACATAGATATATGCCAACAGTCCAGGTATTTGGCCATGCCATGAGCGCTCTGCCGACAAACAGGTAACGCAC
>JAODUO010002855.1:0-49255 GCA_025642075.2 Ridgeia piscesae
GACCGTGTGGTGTGTCTGTCAGTAGTGGTGCCTTGGGTAACTGTTCCTCAGTGAGGACCGTGTGGTGTGTCTGTCAGTAGTGGTGCCTTGGGTAACTGTTCCTCAGTGAGGACCGTGTGGTGTGTCTGTCAGTAGTGGTGCCTTGGGTAACTGTTCCTCAGTGAGGACCGTGTGGTGTGTCTGTCAGTAGTGGTGCCTTGGGTAACTGTTCCTCAGTGGGGACCGTGTGGTGTGTCTGTCAGTAGTGGTGCCTTGGGTAACTGTTCCTCAGTGAGGACCGTGTGGTGTGTCTGTCAGTAGTGGTGCCTTGGGTCCTGGTCACAGCTGCTGTTGATGTTGTCTTTGTTTAGATGTTTGTGTGTGGCCAGGTTTGCGGTGGCTGGAATCTGTGGATGTTGGTGTGATACTGTGGCGTGTTCCTTTTCTCAGTACTCAGGACCAGTCCCACGATTCTGTCTTGCATCATGCCACTACATGCCGGCTTCTGTGAATATCTCCCAAACTGGGCAGTTCCCGTATAATTCACATAGTTATATATACCCACGTTATAACTCTGCGATCAATGGTTATGTTGTTAAAGAATGCTATAAACGTCAGAACTTTAAATGGTGGAAAGTTTAATTTTAGTCTATTTGTTTCTGTGACAATTGACCCAGCTTTTATAGGCCTAGGCCTGTGTTGTGGCTTTAACCAAATTCCTTCAGTTTTTTCAAACAATAATTTGAGCAGATTTCGTCAGTGTGTATTATTTTAATATAAAGTGCATGCGATCCAAATAAATGGGTTTTTCTATGAAACATCTTCTTGCATCTTTGTGATGCTTAAGTCCAGATTAATGGCCAAGTATTGGACATGTCCACTTTGAGTTGTGTTTCTTAAATGATAAACGCTCAGCACACATAGACCCTTTCCCCATCCACCATTGCATTTGTTTTATTTACACAGCATTGTGTAGTGACATTGTGTAGAGACGGTGTGTAGAGACGTTGTGTAGAGACGTTGTGTAGAGACATTGTGTAGTGACATTGTGTAGAGACGTTGTGTAGAGACGGTGTGTAGAGACGGTGTGTAGAGACGGTGTGTAGAGACGGTGTGTAGAGACGGTGTGTAGAGACGGTGTGTAGAGACGGTGTGTAGAGACGTTGTGTAGAGACGGTGTGTAGAGACGGTGTGTAGAGACGTTGTGTAGAGACGTTGTGTAGAGACGGTGTGTAGAGACGGTGTGTAGAGACGGTGTGTAGAGACGGTGTGTAGAGACGGTGTGTAGAGACGGTGTGTAGAGACGTGTGTAGAGACGTTGGAGAGCGTTGTGTAGAGACGTGTGTAGAGACGTGTGTAGAGACGTTTGTAGAGACGTTGTGTAGAGACGGTGTGTAGAGACGGTGTGTAGAGCGCTGTGTAGAGAGGGTGTGGACGGTGTGTAGAGACGGTGTGTAGAGACGTGTGTAGAGACGGTGTGTAGAGACGGTGTGTAGAGACGGTGTGTAGAGACGGTGTGTAGAGACGGTGTGTAGAGACGGTGTGTAGAGACGGTGTGTAGAGACGGTGTGTAGAGACGGTGTGTAGAGACGGTGTGTAGAGACTGGTAGTGTAGAGCGGTGTGCGTGTGTAGGACGGTGTGTAGAGACGGTGTGTAGAGACGGTGTGTAGAGACGGTGTGTAGAGACGTTGTAGAGACGGTGTGTAGAGACGGTGTGTAGAGACGGTGTTAAAGTTCTACAACCTCCTTCAAAGACCCCTATCAGGTAATCTTCAACCTCCACAAAGACCTCCTATCGCGAGTATCAGTCTTACAACCTCCACAAAGACCCCTATCAGGTAAGTCTACAACCTCCACAAAGACCCCTATCAGGTAAGTCTACAACCTCCACAAAGACCCCTATCAGGTACGTCTACAACCTCCACAAAGACCCCTATCAGGTAAGTCTACAACCTCCACAAAGACCCCTATCAGGTAAGTCTACAACCTCCACAAAGACCCCTATCAGGTAAGTCTACAACCTCCACAAAGACCCCTATCAGGTAAGTCTACAACCTCCACAAAGACCCCTATCAGGTAAGTCTACAACCTCCACAAAGACCCCTATCAGGTAAGTCTACAACCTCCACAAAGACCCCTATCAGGTAAGTCTACAACCTCCACAAAGACCCCTATCGGTAAGTCTACAACCTCCACAAAGACCCCTATCAGGTAGTCTACAACCTCCACAAAGACCCCTATCAGGTAAGTCTACAACCTCCACAAAGACCCCTATCAGGTAAGTCTACAACCTCCACAAAGACCCCTATCAGGTAAGTCTACAACCTCCACAAAGACCCCTATCAGGTAAGTCTACAACCTCCACAAAGACCCCTATCAGGTAAGTCTACAACCTCCACAAAGACCCCTATCGGGTAAGTCTACAACCTCCACAAAGACCCCTATCAGGTAAGTCTACAACCTCCACAAAGACCCCTATCGGGTACGTCTACAACCTCCACAAAGACCCCTATCAGGTAAGTCTACAACCTCCACAAAGACCCCTATCACGTAAGTCTACAACCTCCACAAAGACCCCTTTCGGGTACGTCTACAACCTCCACAAAGACCCCTATCATGTAAGTCTACAACCTCCACAAAGACCCCTATCAGGTAAGTCTACAACCTCCACAAAGACCCCTATCAGGTAAGTCTACAACCTCCACAAAGACCCCTATCAGTAAGTCTACAACCTCCACAAAGACCCCTATCAGGTAAGTCTACAACCTCCACAAAGACCCCTATCAGTAAGTCTACAACCTCCACAAAGACCCCTATCAGGTAAGTCTACAACCTCCACAAAGACCCCTATCAGGTAGTCTACAACCTCCACAAAGACCCCTATCAGGTAAGTCTACAACCTCCACAAAGACCCCTATCAGGTACATCTTCAACCTCCACAAAGACCCCTATCAGGTAATCTTCAACCTCCACAAAGACCCCTATCAGGTAAGTCTACAACCTCCACAAAGACCCCTATCAGGTACATCTACAACCTCCACAAAGACCCCTATCAGGTACATCTTCAACCTCCACAAAGACCCCTATCAGGTAAGTCTACAACCTCCACAAAGACCCCTATCAGGTAAGTCTACAACCTCCACAAAGACCCCTATCAGGTAAGTCTACAACCTCCACAAAGACCCCTATCAGGTAAGTCTACAACCTCCACAAAGACCCCTATCAGGTACATCTTCAACCTCCACAAAGACCCCTATCAGGTAAGTCTACAACCTCCACAAAGACCCCTATCAGGTACATCTTCAACCTCCACAAAGACCCCTATCAGGTATATCTTCAACCTCCACAAAGACCCCTATCAGGTACATCTTCAACCTCCACAAAGACCCCTATCAGGTAATCTTCAACCTCCACAAAGACCCCTATCAGGTAATCTTCAACCTCCACAAAGACCCCTATCAGGTATATCTTCAACCTCCACAAAGACCCCTATCAGGTACATCTTCAACCTCCACAAAGACCCCTATCAGGTATATCTTCAACCTCCACAAAGACCTCTATCAGGTACATCTTCAACCTCCACAAAGACCCCTATCAGGTATATCTTCAACCTCCACAAAGACCCCTATCAGGTACATCTTCAACCTCCACAAAGACCTCTATCAGGTATATCTATCAACCTCCACAAAGACCCCTATCAGGTACATCTTCAACCTCCACAAAGACCCCTATCAGGTACACTTATGTCTCATACACCGTCGGTAATCGCCCCTTATAGGACCTGTTTGTGTGGTGCCTCAACTCGTCGTGTATGTATGGTCTCTGTAGTGAACCTGTGTGTGTGTGTGCATGTGTGTGTGTGTGTGTGTGTGTGTGTGTGTGTGTGTGTGTGTGTGTGTGTGTGTGTGTGTGTGTGTGTGTGTGTGTGTGTGTGTGTGTGTGTGTGTGTGTGTGTGTGTGTGTGTGTGTGTGTGTGTGTGTGTGTGTGTGTGTGTGTGTGTGTGTGTGTGTGTGTGTGTGTGTGTGTGTGTGTGTGTGTGTGTGTGTGTGTGTGTGTGTGTGTGTGTGTGTGTGTGTGTGTGTGTGTGTGTGTGTGTGTGTGTGTGTGTGTGTGTGTGTGTGTGTGTGTGTGTGTGTGTGTGTGTGTGTGTGTGTGTGTGTGTGTGTGTGTGTGTGTGTATTGCAGCAATGAGCATACATCTGTGTGTGTTCTAGTACACATCTGCACTGACCCTATCAGATACACATTGTGTGTGTTTCAGCTGCGTAATGCGGTCCACGACCTCAACTACGGCATTCTCCAGCAACTTCACTCCACCCTCGCCTGGCTCAAGCAGTGCCGTGGCTACGAGGAGTGTCTCGTCAGGTCAAAGGTCACTGACCGTAAGTGGACAACTCCTTAAATCTATGTGTCGATAGACAGTGAAACCTTGTGTCTAGCACGGGTCCATTTCAGTTTGGCCGACTTCTGGCCATCCATTGCCAGTTGGACATCGGGTGTGGAAAATAACAATGTCTGTTTCTTGATGCAGATAATTATTAGCAGGACGTTCACTGAATGAGTTGTTTTGAACTGTGCCAGTGGACAGGAAGCTGGGGCACTCTCCGATATAAACATGGTGGTGCCATTTTGAAAATTGACCACGACATCATCAGTTATCAGCCTATTTGTGGCAAAACTTTTTTCTCCTACTGATGTTCCTTTTTCAGTGATCATAGGCTATTTAATATGCAAAACCCATCGAAAGTAGTGCTGTTTTAAGGTTTGTATCTAGTGTCTTAATAATGAACACAACATAAACAAAACAGAGTGTGAGGGCGCCGTCAATATACAACATGACGTGGGTCCGAAGAGAACCAGCTCTATGTTCCACTAACGCTGTCTTCAATGTGAAAACAGGGCAAATGCACCAAACATCAATGCAATTAACCAGGCTAGCACATGCAGTACTTATTGCCAATAGAGCATGTTACGACGGCGAATGCTTTGTTAACACTTTGAACGTTTCGTGCTCAAAAAATTCAAATGGCGTGTCTCATTTCAGATTTATTAAATTGTCTTGGTGCACAGTTGACCTAGAGAAACAGACGGAGTCAGTTTAAGTTTTTCGCAGAAGTTTGCAAACCAGCTCCCGTCCAGTTGCATTATGGGAGCTAACGTTTCAGGTGATATCAAGCCTAGGCGAAGACGCCACCAATTGAGTTCATCGACGGCCGCCCGGTTCCACTGACCCCTGGTGGTCACACTTACAACTACTTAAGTAGGTCAGACGGTCAGTCGCATGGGTTCTGTGTTGTCTTGCTTCAGCTGACTGTTTCGTCTAGCCAAGTTTGTCTTTTGGTATCTTTGGAATGACGGAATGATGACACATCATCGCATTGACACTGACACTGACACATGACACAGCATCTGCACAGTTGCGACATTCTGCGTCACTTGCATGGATAACACTGAAGCAATGTTTGATTTGTGCGTGTTCCTGTAGGACTAACTCTATGTCACTAAGTGTTGCGAGATATCTTATAGTGTAATTGTAAGCCGGCTCATTTCGACTTTCACTTAGTCACAACTTTGCGCTTTCTCAAAATATAACTTAGCATAAACAATTTCAATGTTGGTTCATTTGTATAGTTTAAGAAACAACATGAAAGTATGTTTTTAGTAGAATATACCATTTTGTTATAGAAACTAAATTTATTTCAGATAGAGTGATGCAGTGTTCCTTAGTGAATTTTAGACACTCTGTATAACAGGCGCTGTCTCCTAGCAACCAATTGTAACTATGGAAACCCTTCTGACACAGTGTTCTGTAGCATGCACTGTCTCCTAGCAACCAATGGTAACTATGGAAACCCTTCTGACACAGTGTTCTGTAACAGGCACTATCTCCTAGCAACCAATGGTAACTATGGAAACCCTTCTGACACAGTGTTATGTAGCAGGCACTGTCTCCTAGCAACCAATGGTAACGATGGAAACCCTACTGACACAGTGTTCTGTAGCAGGCACTGTCTCCTAGCAACCAATGTTAATGATGGAAACCCTACTGACACAGTGTTCTGTAGCAGGCACTGTCTCCTAGCAACCAATGGTAACTATGGAAACCCTTCTGACACAGTGCTCTGTAGCATGCACTGTCTCCTAGCAACCAATGGTAACTATGGAAACCCTTCTGACACAGTGTTCTGTAGCAGGCACTGTCTCCTAGCAACCAATGGTAACTATGGAAACCCTTCTGACACAGTGTTCTGTAGCAGGCACTGTTTCCTAGTAGAAGCACTACTCTAGTCAACAACTTGCTTCACTTTGAGCAGATATCTCTTTCAACTGGAGTTCTCTATTGATGTGAAGTAACAGGCAGCTACACTGAAAGAAGCCACTCCACCTTCAGTTGGTTGTTCTCATAACATGTGTTGCGTTGTACTTTTCCTATTCTCTGTTACAAAAATAAATACAAATGAAGTTAAATGATTGCATAAAACAGTGATTCAAATACACATACAGTTAAACATAACATAGTGACTAATAACAATATTGGCAATTTCTATAACGCCGGTATCCGCCACATGGTGGCGCTCATGGCACTTTTACATCATTGTGTTTGTCAGACACATAAAACATCATGCTAAAACAATACTATTAATGTTAATAAAGTAACATTTTAGATAACAAATATATAATTGCCTTTCATTATAGTAGTAATAAAAACAGTGACATCATTATCAGAGTAAAGTAAAGTAAAGTTTTTTCTCAAAAACGAATATAACAGCGCCACATGAGCTAGGAATCAACCAAAGCAAGCGTGAGCCGCACATAGTGGGGTATTGGTAGCTAGTTAAATAACAATGTAGATAGCTTTGATTGGCTTTGGTCATAACAGCATTGTATAATCCACGCAACCAGCACCAGTCGTGATGTATATGTGGTGTGATTTGTCCTCGTGCAGTGACTAATAGACATACATACTTTGCTCTCTCTCCACTGGTTTGGCTGTCACTTTGTAGCTGTGGTAGTTTTGCTTGCTTTTGTCACTCTGTTACACACTAGGTTTTGCCGTGGGTAAAGGCTTGCAGTGTACGCATGGTGGTGTCAGTGCGTTTAGTGGCATGTTTTTGTAACTGCTGAAGTCTTTAAAACATTTGGTTTGTGGGCAAAGCAACAGTTATTCTACCGTGTATACAGAGAGTTAAGTGTAGGGGCCTGCGTTCTTTTTTAGCAGCCTACACATAAGGATGTTACTGTGCACTCAGACTCATTTTAACAAATTGTATGTAAGGGCTTTGCAGTATCCACTTTATAACAAGCTGCACACAAACATTATTGTATTTTTTTAACAACCTGAAAGTAAACCCACATCTATGTACTACTCAGCCCACTTAACAATCAACATCTTAGTGTCACTACTGTCTTTACAATATACTACTTATAAGAAGTGTAATACTCTGACCACTTTACAAAAACGTAATGTAAATGTTAGTCTGCCCATTTTTACAAACTGTATGTAAGACTTACAAATAGAATAGTTTATGTCATATGGTTACTCAACAAGTTTATGCTAATGCTCCCTTACAAGTCCTCTGCCCTCTTTACAACAGTTTACGTTTGAGAGAATTATTCTGTACCCTCTTTACCATTCATCTGGAGATCATTTCATTAACGTTGTTAAGAGCTCCTAAAACTGATTTTGCATGTGAAAATCAGTTTTAACCCTTAACAATAATCTTGAACACGTGAAAACTGTCAACACCATGATGTACCAGCCGGACATTGTCTCTGGTGTGTCAGGGAAATGATGTCCTCTGTCAAAATGGCAATGGGTATTTGCGTTTTTGAAGAAACTCATTTAATTTAACAGTGGATTTTGTTTAGTGCTGATAATTCCTTAAGAGCTCTTAATCTTGGTGAAACGGTCCCCTGGTGTTTAAGCAGTGAATCAAATTTCTCCTGTGAATTGAGTTTGTTATAGTAATGTACGCTGTCTCTTCATCTAGGTCGTATGGGTGTAGGCAAGCAGGAGTTGTCACCAAGACAGGAAGTATTCAGCGGGGATGAAGACGAGATCAGGGAGGTGGCATTCCTGCCTTCCTTTGGAGCAGAGGGCTCAGCGTTGGGAAGTGGCGACTTCGACGATGCCATCGGTGTCTTAAATGATGCCGACAGAGAGTTCGAAGATTTTTTGAAGAAGGAAGAGTTTCTACGAATCTCAGACTATCTGCGTCTGGATACTCCATAGATGCTTTGTGGCTTGCTCTCGACATCCGGTTTTCCAGAGATCCAGAGCAATGTGCCACGGAACGTCTCAGGCTCATGCAGCGTCTGTCGCATGCACCAGTCGAACGCAGTGATCGATTTTCGTGCATCCCAAAGTATCCCGATTCCGGGTATCACGGACCAAATTTACTGTGACATATTTTATTGTGGTTATGCAACAGTATAACCATGTCCGTGGTTCTGAATGGATGGCACGTGACATGAGTCATTCACAGACAATGATGCTGTTGTTTGCAGTTGGATGTTGTCGTGTTCTCCTGTAGCCGTGCGAAAATGAAGACAGTTCGGAATCTGACGTGTTAGAGCAGGTTGTGATTGGTAGAAACGTGACTTCATCTACGATGATACAACTAGCCAGCCGACAACCACTCGTGGGGCAAAGCTGCAGGGGCTGCCTTTATCACCACTACAGTATTTTGATTTAAAATCCACATTGGAAAGTCGATCATCACTAAAGATGATCTAGAAAACCATAGCATATTGTAGACGTGTAAGTAAATATCTCTAAATAGCTTTTGTTGTGCTTTTTTAATGTCGTCACCAAACAGTGGATCGTAATAGGCAAATGGTACAAGGAAGTGAATGATCACAGAGGTGAGTGGATGTCTGTGCCTGGGAGGAGATACACATACAATGGGCCAAAGTTAGCATGTCGATGTGTAGATGGTGAATGAGGACAACACGTTCATTTCGCCAAGAGGTGTGAAGAGTTAGTTGTGACGTCACTGCTACAGCACAGTGTGTGCAAGATGTTAAAATGCTTTCAGTATTGCAGCAGCGTTTGTTAATATAAAACAGTTTCGACATCATTGACTTCCAGGAAAAAAACATTATACATATATAGATATATATACATACATAATTATGTAGATATATATATACACACACACACACACACACACACACACACACACACACACACACACACACACACACACACACACACACAAAATATGTATGTATGCATTGGTACTCCTAAATGCAGATTAGTGCTCTCAAAAATTTACTTTGATACAAATAATTGTTCAGATCGTTATATTTATGGTTATACTGTGTACAGTAACAGTTCAAATTTAAAAATAAAAGTCACTATTCACTCAAGCAGTGGTCAAACTTACTGTTAAGATAGATCGGCCTTGGTCTGCTTAAAAACTCTGCACAAGGTATTGCTATACGTTTAATTGATCTCCTTAAACAGCATTTAGGAGTACATATATAATTACATATATTTAATATAAAATATGTAATTATATATATATATATATATATATATATATATATTGTATAGTTTTCAGGAAAACACGTGCTGAAACGCTTGTCTTCATTTCGTGGTCCGATCACCTTGTACTACCAAACCCAACCTTGTTTAATACTGTGATAAACATTCGTGTAATTTGTTCATGTATTTAATAAATTCATGTATATAATATTTGTGAAATTTAAATGGAACAAAAACAAAACCAAATCTTTTGCAGCTAGAATTTTAAAATATTGTACAATATTTTGCTTTACCAGAAATACCTTGCCAAAGACGAATATACACAATTCAACACGCATGGACAACGCCATTTTCATGACAAGCTGACGTCACGCGTTCCAATTCATCCCAGTTAGCTCGTTGCCGAACTGTGAATAGTAGTACTGTTAAAACGCTCGGTCAACACGTATATTTGCCAACTATTTGTTAGAATTAGTGTGACAGCTTCTCAGCTGAGCGTGCCACTTTCCATTAAATTAATTATTTTACGTATGTATCGAGATTTTGTATCCACATTCCCTAGCCAATATAGAAGTTTACAACATACAAACATGTAGATAATAGTCAACTTTGCTTTGTCGATATAACTTGTAAAAGTTATACGAATGCATTTATTTCAAGTAAGAAAAACAATTGATACATATAAATGATGTACTTTTAAGGAGTAAATAAGTTTAAAATGTAGATAAAATAAACAAGTAAAATTCCACATCTGTCCAGTTCCGTATAAATGGTTCAAGATGAAACGATGTGATAATAGATCACGCACAAGAAAGAGTAAATCAGATTTTGGATCGAAGGGGATATGATAAATCAATGATTGGGCCGGCGTGACCCATTCCAGCTCCTAGGCGAAGCTAGGCTGGGCGTGTCATAATCAACGTTATAGCCGGGTCCTTACTCCTTATTGGTGACGACGACGCTTCTTGGGTAAGGTATCCGCCACAGAAATGCTATTAGGATCTTCCACTTTGAAACGCATTCTGGATTAAAAGGAGGGTGCCAGCTCTTCAGCCCAAAATTGGCCAAGCTGTAGTTTGTAGCGGGATGTCTGCTGTGTCCTGGAGCATAGGACACAAACGTCAAAGGGGAATTGCGGTTAACTCTGGTCGACTCGGCATTATGGCACTCGAAGGCATATTCCGACGACTGACTTGGGAAACCAGAAGCTTAAAGAATATCTTCGCCGACGACATACTCATATGCGCTAACACACAACATGAACTACAACAAATGCTACAGGAATTAGCTGATGAAAGAGAAAATCGGGGTCTGAAGATGAACATGTCAAAGACAAAGGTGATGATGGAAACCGACACACCAATATATGTCAACAACACTCAGATCGAGAACGTTGAAAGCTACGTCTACCTGAGACAGAGACACAGCACCAGAGACAAAAACAAAGATAAGGAGAACCAGAGAAGAATCACGGCGGGATGGACAGCATTCGCCAAGCACCGCGACATCTTCAAGGGTAATATTGGAACATGCTTGAAGAGACAAATCTACAACATTGCGTACTTCCAGCAATGACATATGGCGGAAACATGGGCACCCACCACCCATACAAAGAACAACACCAATGACGTGCCACTCCACATTTGATCATGTTGCAGGCGGAATCTTTCAAACAGCGAACAATGTTCCGAGCTTAATAAAGTAACTGCAAACTGGCAGACAGTAAACCTTCTACATGCATGTTGAAGTCATAAGAACGTAATATTAAACGACGAATTAAAACCTAGTAGTTGGCACCCTCGCTTTAGCAACAGACGGGAAAATATTGATCGAAGTTGCACGTGGTTAGTTGCCTTTTAGGTTCTCTGCCAACGTTTAATTATACGACGAAATCTCCACGTTCCTTGCACAAATGTACGCCCTGTAAACGATTGTAATAATTTTATTGCAAACCTTACCATGTGTTACTTCACTCGGAGCAAAGGGAGCCCGATAAGTATCACAACTATAGTACTATTTGCTGTGCATTGTGGGTAGTGATCTATAAAATAGACACAGGTCCTCGCACATTCCTAAACACTAACAAAATAATCTCGCAGTTTCCCCGCCGCGGCATATAAATCGTGTAATTGCCATTAAGGGCCATTAATCGCAGCATCCTTGACCAAGTTCTTTGTGAGACAACGCCCTCGACCACGTTCTTCAGAAGTCGGTGTTTCCGATAAAGTTCTTCAGGAGTCAGTGGCTTCGACCACGTTCTCCAAGAGTCAGTGTTTCCGATAACATTATCAGGAATCAGTGTCTCCGATAACGTTCTTCAGGAGCCAGTGTCTCCGATAACGATATCAGGAGTCAGTGTCCCCGACCACGTTCTCCAGGAGCCAGTGTCCCCAATAACATTATCAGGAGTCAGTGTCTCCGATAACGTTATCAGGAGTCAGTGTCACCGATAACGTTATCAGGAGTTAGTGTCTCCTACAACGTTCTTCAGGAGCCAGTGTCACCGATAACGTTATCAGGAGTCAGTGTCTCCGATAACGTTATCAGGAGTCAGTGTCTCCGATAACGTTATCAGGAGTCAGTGTCTCTGATAACGTTCTTCAGGAGCCTGTGTTTCTGATAACGTTATTCAGGAGAAAGTGTCCGGGATAACATTCTCCATGGGGCAGTGTCCGCGATTTTTCCGCAGTCGGTGTGTCCCGTCCACGTCCTTCGGGACCGATGTCCGTCACACGCTGCTCAAGAGTCGCTGTTCCCCCGACGACTTCTGTCAAAAGGCGGTGTTCGCAACGTCGTTTCATCTGCCGAGCCGACCTCACGACTGTCTCCGTCCGAAGTCGACCCACCACACCATTTCACGGCGTGTCGGCGTCGTCTGAACTGTCGTCGTCGTCCAAGTCATCGACGCGGTTGAAGGCACTGGAAAACATGGCGAGACAGCCGAGTACACACACCATGACGCCGACGAATCCGAACAACATGATGACGCCTGGCGAGAACCGTCCCTTCTGCTCGGCCGGCTCCGCCGTCGTGTTGTGGCATCCCTTAGCGGGCACCTTGCACACGCACAGGCCGGTCGGCGGTGAGCATATCTTGCCGGCCGGACACATCGCTCCGTTGCACTTGTTCTCGAAGTCGCAATGCAGTCCGGCGTGACTCGTCGCACACAGGCACTTGTCGTCTCCGAACGGTGTACCGCCGTTGGCACACTTCTTCAAGTTCGTCCGTCTCGACTTGCACAGCGGGCCCGTGTAGTCGGGCGCGCACCGGCACGCGTACTTGGCGTTGACGAGCTCACAACGACCGCCGTTCTGGCAGTCCGACGGACTACGCGTGAGGCTCGTCGGGTAGGACGTCGGTCGAATGCGCATCGTGCTGCGCAGCACTTCGTACGTGCCCCAGAACATCCCCTGCAGGTTCAGGTTGGAGCGGGCGCACGCCGAGTACCACCAGCCGCCCCCGTTGCGCAGGCGGCAATGGGCGCGGAGCTGTTTCTTCGGGTCGTTCGTGTGGTCCGGTGTCCGGAACGGCTGGTCGCGAGAGTCGTTGAGAGAGTCCATGTGCGGGTCACTGCGGGCGGAAGCGAAGGAACAACACGATTCGAACGTCTGATCTGACATTTATTGTATGCATACACACATCGACGTTAATATTAATAAATAGTAATCATTTTATCTGTTTATATAGTTATTTTCATATACGTTTTAGTCTAGTTTTGATCTTTGCATTATTCTTAGTTTATTATTTGTTATGGTAAAATAATAATATGACTTAAATATATATATATATATATATATATATATATATATAATATATATATATATATATATATATATATATATAACGTAAATTATTTTTAAAAATACGTTATTTACCGGGTAACTTATTAGGTTGTATAATCTATTTATATTTGTAATAATCTACTTTGTTAAATGTTTTATTATTTTGTATCTGAGACCTTCATTAGTCAAAATTTTATATATTCCCATTACCGGCCATTTACAATAATAATACTATCCTACTTTATTCTATCATTTTATAATTTTACCAGATATTCTAATTAGTAATTTTTTCATAGCTATGCATAGTTACAATTTCATATATAGTTTTAGTAATATACATTAATGAATTGGTTTATCTGTTGTAATGTTCACGTTGTACTTTTCAGCCACTATGGCTGCCACAGAGAATGAACTTTACTATGTTGTTGTTGTCGTTGTTGATGAGCGAGACTAACCTGCACTGTCCAAGCCGGAGCACGTACTTCTCTTTCTTTGAGCCGATGGAGAAGTCTTGATAGCGCAGTTGGATCCACGGCTCGTCGTCCGCGGCGACGAGGTGCATAGTGACCTGCAACGTCTGCGGGATGCCGGTCGACGTCAGGCGGTGGATGTAGTCGAGGCCCAGCCACGAGTTGTTACCATCGCCGAACCCCGCGACGTATTCTCCCCATTTTCGCTCGAAATTCACCAAGGTCGTCCCGACCGTCCGGGTCTGGAGGACAGACAGATATACAGTGGTGTGGTGTGGTGTGGTGTGGTGTGGTGTGGTGTGGTGTGGTGTGGTGTGTGTGTGTGTGTGTGTGTGTGTGTGTGTGTGTGTGTGTGTGTGTGTGTGTGTGTGTGTGTGTGTGTGTGTGTGTGTGTGTGTGTTGTGTTGTTATGATGTGTGTTTGCATGTGTGTGTGTGTGTGTGTATGAGTGTGTGTATGAGTGTGTGTATTATATATATGCATATATACACATAATTATATGTATACATATATATATATATATATATATAATATACATATACATATACATATACATATACATATACATATACATATACATATACATATCCATATATATATATATATATATATATATATATATATATTATATATATGCCATTGTGAAATTAGCCCTGGCAGACCTTACGATAAGTGCTTGGTTTAGCTAGTCGAATTATTTTATTGACTTCGCCAGTCGTGTCGGCATCACCCGCGAGAAGAGCGCAAATGCACACATATCCGCCCCAATTTGAAGACAGATAAGCAATTTCTGGGAATTCCGGCATAACGACGCGTCTGCCCAATCGCACCAGCAGCTGAACGGTTGTGTATATTTGAATATTTGTTTCTACATTCCAAATATTACATGTGGCACAAGCAGCCACGTGACCGGAGGCCGACCACACGCGAGAGCGATTTCATTGGCTGAGTTTAAAAGAGGAGTTTTGCAAATGGGTATGCCAGGGGTAATGATGGCTGGTAATACGAGGATGACGTATACGACAATCACTGCTTTCGTAGACGAAACTCGGTCCACTACGCACAATGGGGTTCCACAAGTCCACGTTAGTCGCTAGAGGCGCTGATACGCAACTAGATCATAACTGCGTATCAGCGCCTCTAGCGACTAACGTGGATTTGTATGCATGTTTTGCGGAACGCTTGTTTAAATCATCCTTTTCGTATATATGAAGGGTAAGCTATTGACTGTGCAGGCGGTAGTTTGTATGTGTGGGCATGCCGTATGTGTGGTCAATAGACAGAACAACATGCCGTATGTGTGGTCAATAGACAGAACAACATGCCGTATGTGTGGTCAATAGACAGAACAACATGCCGTATGTGTGGCCAATAGACAGAACAACATGCCGTATGTGTGGTCAATAGACAGAACAACATGCCGTATGTGTGGCCAATAGACAGAACAACATGCCGTATGTGTGGTCAATAGACAGAACAACATGCCGTATGTGTGGTCAATAGACAGAACAACATGCCGTATGTGTGGTCAATAGACAGAACAACATGCCGTACATATGTGTGGTCAATAGACAGAACAACATGCCGTATGTGTGGTCAATAGACAGAACAGCATGCCGTGTGTGTGGTCAATAGGCAAAACAGCCGAAACAACGCCATCTTGGCACTGAATTCGATCGAACGTCCCGCGACGTTTCATCGACTGTAAATGTACATTAATGTAGACATTATGCTTTCATATTGACGGACATGTTATACGTGTGATGCATACGGCGAGTTGTAAATAATTTTAAACATTCTTTCCGGCGTCGGGCCACCAGTCGACGTTCCATTGGCTGTAAATGTACATTAATGTACATATTATGTACATTAATGTAGACATTGTACCTTCACATTGACGGACATGTCAGCTATGTGTGAGGCTTCGGTGTCATGCGAGTTCAACAGGTGATTGTAGGATGATTTAAACAAGCGTTCCGCAAAACCGTGCCGCATTTACACACGTCAAGAATATGTAAACAGTGTTGCCAGTGTAGCCCAAAACTAGCCCAAAATATCCCCACAAATAATTATAAAATGGTCCATTTTAAAACTTGCTAACGACACGCTCCACCGATAAAGAGGGAAATACATTTAAATTACATCACGCACAAAGTATTTATCTAATGGTGAGTGGATGATTCCATAATTTCTTGCAGTTGAGCGCCACCTACTGTTCTACGGTTTAACTGTATATAATTACCTGTGTTTTTAAAATTTTAAAAGCCATTAGTAGCCATGGTGTACTTCGTAACGTCACAGAATTCTCCACACATATGGCCCTCTACGTAATCACATGCAGGCACGCACGCACGCACGCACGCAAGCCCACACACACACACACACACATATATAAACACAAATACACACACCAACACACACATATATAAACACAAATACACACACCAACACACACACCAACACAAACACACACACCCACACACACACACACCACACACCACACACACACACACACACACACACACACACACACACACACACACAACACACACACACACACACACACACACACACACACACACACACACACAAAAACACAAACACAAAACATACACACACGCACGCACATGCCTAATAAAGACAACACGTAATTTCAATTCTGACACAGTCACGGATGTGTCCACCTTCACCGATGACACACCAGCATCGAAAAGAGTGTGGGTGTTAGAAACGGGGCGGCATTTCTGCGATGCTTTTCCGTTTTACCATGCACGCCTAAATCGCCATGGTGTGCATGCACTTCGCAGCATCAACTGCGTATAGTTAATGATGTATACTATTATCAAGACAATGCGAGCTATATAGCTATCTATAGCAATCCCTTCTCCATCGTCACAACTCCCCAGGCGTCATCCCTGGACTACTAAACTATAACAAAAAGCTATACCTGCTGGCTGGCTGAACCTAAGCAGCATCTAAGTTTGGATTACGCCCATCCTCGCAAGCAACTGCTCGTTGCGCTACGTTACTACACGTAGCGCAACAAAGAGAAGAGTTGGTATTGACGTAATGTCACCCTGGCGCGAGATAATGATTATTACCCTTATTTGTGGACAACTGGATGGCCCTTGCTAGAGTAGGCAATGCCTGTATTAAAAAACATTAGGCGGCTTTGAATTGGGAGTTTACAGTATTTATTACGTGACGAAGAAAATGACGGTTCTTAATGAAAAACATGACGTAAAAACCACCACTTTTGAAACTAGCCTCAAACTAGCGGCATATGCTTAACATCGGCTGTAAATGTACATTAATGTACATATTATGTACATTAATGTAGACATTGTACCTTCACATTGACGGACATGTCAGCTATGTGTGAGGCTTCGGTGTCATGCGAGTTCAACAGGTGATTGTAGGATGATTTAAACAAGCGTTCCGCAAAACCGTGCCGCATTTACACACGTCAAGAATATGTAAACAGTGTTGCCAGTGTAGCCCAAAACTAGCCCAAAATATCCCCACAAATAATTATAAAATGGTCCATTTTAAAACTTGCTAACGACACGCTCCACCGATAAAGAGGGAAATACATTTAAATTACATCACGCACAAAGTATTTATCTAATGGTGAGTGGATGATTCCATAATTTCTTGCAGTTGAGCGCCACCTACTGTTCTACGGTGAACTGTATATAATTACCTGTGTATAAGTTTAATAGCCATTAGTAGCCATGGTGTACTTCGTAACGTCACAGAATTCTCCACACATATGGCCCTCTACGTAATCACATGCACGCACGCACGCACGCACGCACGCACCAACACCACACACACACACACACACACACACACACACACAAACAACACACACACACACACAATACACACACCACACAACACACACCACACACACACACCACACACAACACACACCACACACACCACCACACACACACACACGCACGCACGCACGCACGCACGCACACGCACGCACGCACGCACGCACGCACGCACGCACACGCACGCACGCACGCACGCACGCACGCACGCACGCACACGCACGCACGCACGCACCACCACGCACACGCACACATGCCTAATAAAGACAACACGTAATTTCAATTCTGACACAGTCACGGATGTGTCCACCTTCACCGATGACACACCAGCATCGAAAAGAGTGTGGGTGTTAGAAACGGGGCGGCATTTCTGCGATGCTTTTCCGTTTTACCATGCACGCCTAAATCGCCATGGTGTGCATGCACTTCGCAGCATCAACTGCGTATAGTTAAAGGGGAACTGAAACACAGCTGTAACATTCCATATACCTAAATGTATACTATATAAGTATACATTAATGGTGAAAGAAGCATATTCACTTATCAGACAAACTGGGAAAAAAATATTTTCAGTGCCTAAATCGTCGTCATAGAACACTGCGTAACGCCATCTTTATTCCAAGCCGAGTGGTTTGATTACCTCCTATCTAGCCCATGTAAAATTTTGGTTTCTTTCGGTTTTCTTCGTTATTAGACATTTCTGCGCAAAAACAAAGATATGGTACCTTATTATACACGAAAGGGGTCCTATGTGTCAACAAATAATATTTATTTGCATTCGTAATAAAAAGGTGAAATTATATTATTACGATTTTTAACCAATGAAAAAATTCGAAACGTGACACTTCCCGAGAGCAGATTTTGACAGGCTTCAAGGGGCGGGCCTACCGAAAGGAAGGTCAGTCCGGACTATTTTTCTGTTGTTTACAAATGTCGGAAGTGTTTTACGTTAGCGAGGAGCTACGCTATTTGCTAGTGGTCTTGGATAAATCACAGTAGAAAATGGATCCGACAGAGGAAGCATTTGTAGCACAAGTGAGAGAAGCATCTATAGCACAAGTGACACACGTAAAGCCATTAATTCTTGCTTAACCCAGCGTGCGAGCCGAGGTGCGAGGCGTCAATTAAACCCCGCCGAGAGTCGACGAGACGGCGAGAAAAGATCGCAATTTTTATGGAATCGAGGATGTTTGATTTTGGGAACAATGTGAATGTGGCATTGTGTTTGTGTGGATACTGCGTCCCAATGTCGACGCACATCGAATTTGTATGTTGTCTGGAGAAAGCTGGGTTGCCCGACCGTGCTGACAGATGCCTGCATGAGCTATGCCTATGACTGACCAAGACATCTGTCAATGACACAATGTTGGGAATATCGGTCTGTTATCTATGTGCGATTTGCGTGCAGACTCGTTCGTTCGACCAAAGTAGGTAGTAGGTAAGTAATATGTAGTTCAACAGGTATCGAAAAATTATTTTGCAATTCAAACCTAAACAGAGCAATTATACTTGTATGGCCACACAATGACACATATTAAATAAAAAATAAATTCTATCTTCGAATTCGTAACGTAAATCTTTGTTACAAACTTATTTTATTTTTGACAGGATGTTACATGATGTGTGCATCCTTTTAATATAATTATTTAATTTCCATTTTAAAATGTTAATACAATTTGTTTAATTTATGTAAATAATGTTATTTAGATATGCGTGCTGCCATGCAATTTATAATATAGTCTGAATAATAAATAGATGTGTAATAAGGACATTGTGCAATTCACATGAGAATATTGAATTGGAGTTTTAATGTATTGTATACAGTATATTGGATATGTGCGGGTGTATATGTTATCAACACCACAATCATAAATTCATGTGTTTGCAAAATGCTGTAACAATTTAACATAAAAATTATTTGTTTGAAACGCTGTGATAATTTTATTAAAGTATTTCACAAACAAATCAACCAATGCGCTGACTTCATGATGTGATATTGATGAATTACACAGTTTTGCCAATTACTAATAATCATTATAAGATAATGATTGTTTACTATAAATCAAATGTCAGAATGTATCGGTTAGCTGCATATCATCACTGCACATGTTCAATGGGATGCTTCCAACAGGCAGCAGGCATAGTATACTAGCCTGGTTTTTTTGCAGGTGCAGAAAAGGGAAATTAGTTTTTTGTTGTTGTAAACAACAACATTTTCTCTGTTTCTCATTAGTGTCAGAACTGCTTGAGTCATCATCAGTGATATCGCTGTCATCCGCTACCACAGATTCCGGATCACTGTCTTCAGAATTTTCCTTCTGACTGTTGCAGACAGAATGATCTGAAGATGGAGACAGTGAGACTGGGACATCCGAAGTGTCATCCACATTGACTAGACTGCCATGGTCAGTTGAAGAAGGCATGCAGGACTGCGACGACAACTTTGCATACCCATGGTCATGATGAATATTCACTGGAACAACAATATCATATGTATTAATTGCTGCATTGATGAAGTATCGCATTGGTGACATGATCACTGGCTCTGTTTGAGTTTGACACTACAAGTTAAAGGCTTTGCAATGTGACATCCATACTGCCATGAGGGACAATGTCATCTGGTGCACAGGATCCTTTGAAAGGTGTGCTTGGTATTTGTGAATCCTTCATCTGAAAGAATGATACATATGTAAGATGGTATGTATCTTCTGTGATATACATATAAATAACAATGTTTTGTCATCTTTTGTTTTCTCATTGCAGTACCTATGTCATAAAAAACCACAGAATAAATCAACTTATAATTGGCATTTCGGAAAGTGTTCAGGATCTAATTTTGTGTAGATGCATCTGTGGATATTGTAACGTACTATGCACGAGAAATCTAAATTTGATTGAATTATTCCACAGGCCCCATAGGGTCCCCCAGACTATTTTTCCACAATTGTTAAACAAATCTACTTTTGCATGGCTGTTGCATGTGGTGGTGCTACTGTACACAAGAAATCTGTATTTTATTGCATCATTCTAAGGGCCCCCAAAACACAAAGTAATACTGGTGATTTGGTTTTTGAGAAGATCCCTTGAAATGACCCCCATATCAGTTTTGTGTATTGGGTATCTGCTTGCTGGCTTGTCTGCTACTGCTAGCCAGGGTCACTAGTCAACTCTGTCTCAATGAGACCAGTGGACAGTGGGCTGAGCAGGGTGTTGTGGTTCAACCAGGGAACATTCCTGCAATAAATAGAACATTACCTTTTCAATGGTGCATTCTGTGCGAATTCCATTATATGACTAACCTTCCTGGCATATTTTAATTAATATGTATGTGTTCTGAGTCATTCAGACATCATTACAAACAAACAAAACCCACTCCTACATAAGCAGCTCACATAAATTACATAGTAAACCAATTATACAAGCCCACTTGCACATATAAGGAAATAAAATGTTTAAGTTAGTTAGGTGCAATCAATGTCCTCCTTGTTCCAATCAGAGACACCTATTTGGCCATAATCAAAGTCATACTTGCATTTTCCAAAAATACAAATGTCGGCTTTATTCTAAATACTAATATTTTGTTTTTAATTTAAGAATATTTTTACATTGGGGTTTATACATAAGTTTCATTTGTGGGTGGGGTTTTACCCAACTGAGTCTTTTCCGAGATATATAAGTTTTTTGTATTGCTTTGTATAAGGTTTTCTAAATAAACTTTTTGGCCATTTTCCTAATAAATACTTTTGGGAAGTGATTATGGACACCTTCCAGTTATCAAACACTAACTGCACTAACTGAACAATGCTGATGTATGCGGTACTATTGAAAGCAGAATACATGCCTTATTAAAATATAATTTTCCTACTTTATATTCTTATTTTATAGTCTTATTTCGTTATACACAGTAACACTATTCATTTCCGATTCAATATACTAGTCATGTTGGTCGATAATCATTCTCCAACAGCCATTAGTACCAACAAATTTGAAGATTTATTTAAACACTCAAAGTTAGCAACATTTAAAGCTGACCTCTGTTGCAGTGGTTTGTCTTTTCATCATGCCCTAACATATGACTGTGAACTGGTAAGAAATGCAAGTGCACTAGAGAGATGATGGGGCTTCATCCAGGCAGTGATGTTTGTATTGGGTATGGATAGTCTTTTCACTCTTGCTAGGAAACACAGGACACTACTAAGATTGTGATCTTATTGCGTAATTTGCACTAGGCTGTTAACTGCAATTAGTAACAGCAGTCCTCTGTTGTACTTTGATCATGATGTTTACAACCCTTGCAGGTAACAATGCAGGCTATGGGCCAATGTAAGGTTCTAAATGTTTTTCACTCATGTAACTATTAATTTTAATCATGGGATCAGTGATATTACTACCTGCTGTCACGAGACTATTCTGACCCCCAACTAAAACAAATGTGTGCTTGTTTGTCATTTGCAAAGCAAAACTGCAAATTCTTAAAGGTGAGATCCACATTTGGGTACATAATGTTTTGGGGGATAAAAAAAACGTTGTCGGTTATTTAGAAATTTATTAATCTGTCAATTTTTTAATATCGGACACTAGTGACTTATTATGTATGTCAAAACAATTACTAGTAAAAGATTGATTGTGTATTGTATATTTTGACCATGCATATTCTACAGCAATAACAGCAGAGGCATACATGAAGTTATACAATATTCTACTGCCTAAATTAAAATACTAAATGTGTTCCCAGGTAATATTGCCAATTGACTTGGGTTGTGATGGGCAATGTCATTGGATAGACACATTAACATACTTAATAGTGACACTATGTTAAGTGTGATTGATTCTGTAGCATGTTTTATTGTTGTTATACTCATTATTTCATAGAAAGTTGTGCGATGCACACATGTACAGATGTTACCAGAAACAAATACAATGATACCATACTCATAATGACAATAATATTTTACTAACCTGCATGGCTGCTTCTCGCCATTTCCTACTTGTCGTTCTGGTCTCTGGCTTCGATGATAAAATGCATATAAACAGCACATCCTCAGCTTGCATAATGTCAAAAAACAGTGTCCTCATGTAATGGCCAAGATTAACTTGTAAGCAAACTAGTGTTCAACAGACAGTATTCATAAGTCAACAGCTATGTCCCCAATTCTCTGCTGTGATGCTAAAACCTTGGGCAATTTTTTTTCACTCTACATTGCTCCAGTTCACTCAGCTGTAAAAATGAGTACCTGCATGGCTATAGGTAGTGGTGGATATGTGTACGAGTAGCTTTCGCGCATTAATTATAGCATATCGCTGGATGCTTCCCAGAGAAGTTGAGATGGTATATCTGATTGAACAGGTCTGTCGGGGAAATAAAGTGTAAAGCGCTTTCAGCAATCCTGAGGATTGGTTGCTGCGCTAAATAAGATCTTCCCTTTATAAATTAGCAGCTAATAAAACCAGAGTTTTTTTCTTGAATGATTTAAATCGGTTGATTTATGGGTTAAATCAATTACATTATATACGGTAGTGTTTTATTGAAAGCAGTTAACAGTCTAATTTAAATAATAACATAAATTTGTGTTTTGCTGTTTCTGTTAATTAATTCCAAGTAATGCCTGTAATATGACTGACAGTTCTTGACTGTTGTTGACTAATTAGCGAGTCACTCTAATTTGCATATGACGACGAGTATTGTTTAAAACAAACGTCATACGCATGCATGGTCGTAGCTGTCATTTCTTTTTATGTCATTATCTTGAAGAAGGTTATTCCACCACCGGCGACTGTCTATGTCAGAAACAAAAAGTTTACTTGTACCTAGAGACTCGAGCTATTTTTAGCAACCAACGAACCGGCGTTGGTCTAGGTACAGCTCGCCGGCGAACTGTTGACCTAAATCCGTGGATTATATAAACATTCTTTATTTCACATTAAATAATACTATCCACACATATTTTTACTTTATTACATTCATATTTCTTATTACATTTAAACTTTGCTTAGGTAACATTCGTATATTATACAGACGATGAAATACAACTGTGGAACTAAATTGTAGTCGTAACGATACACGTTGGTACTCGTAAGTGCCGAGTCGGCTTGGCAACAACAAGCTGGTTTCGGCATGTAATTTCCTACGCGCCGCTTCACCTTCCAAATAAGGAAATCGTGTCCGGTTTTCCCTCTCAGTTCACCAAACATTACTTTGTCGCTGCGTACTTATATGCAAACAAATCGGCCAAAGATGCACCTGTGGCTTTGATCGAGACTTATGTTTTTATGTTCAGTGTCTCTTTGTGCTCGTCACGTTTGTAATTAGGCTTGCAATCGGCGTTTGAAAGTGACCACCGCAGACTCTTGTCGAACTTTCCGCCGGCGGACACGCCAACTTCATCATCTCTAACCTGCTTTTTCGGCAGGAATCCTTTCGTGGAAGTATGTGAAAAGTTGCTTACTAACAATCATAGTATATCTATTAGCTATACAGTGCATTAAATTGTTTAATTATGTTTGTTTTAATGCGTTTGGCCCGTTTTTGCGAGAGCTATGCTGCGTCGCCTATCGACTGGCGGCTTCCGGGATTGTAGGCAACACGCCAGTCAAACCGGAAAAGGCCCTAGGCAAGATGGCAGCGCCCTGTGTTGAAAGTAGCTCAGTTTAAAAAAATATTAAAAATATACCGTGACGCTGTGCTTGTCAAATTATGGTGACAAGTGCTGTAAATTATATGTTCTTATGTTTGGGCTGTGGTTGTTCAGCCGCTTCACTCCCCCTTTAATGATGTATACTATTATCAAGACAATGCGAGCTATATAGCTATCTATAGCAATCCCTTCTCCATCGTCACAACTCCCCAGGCGTCATCCCTGGACTACTAAACTATAACAAAAAGCTATACCTGCTGGCTGGCTGAACCTAAGCAGCATCTAAGTTTGGATTACGCCCATCCTCGCAAGCAACTGCTCGTTGCGCTACGTTACTACACGTAGCGCAACAAAGAGAAGAGTTGGTATTGACGTAATGTCACCCTGGCGCGAGATAATGATTATTACCCTTATTTGTGGACAACTGGATGGCCCTTGCTAGAGTAGGCAATGCCTGTATTAAAAAACATTAGGCGGCTTTGAATTGGGAGTTTACAGTATTTATTACGTGACGAAGAAAATGACGGTTCTTAATGAAAAACATGACGTAAAAACCACCACTTTTGAAACTAGCCTCAAACTAGCGGCATATGCTTAAAAAGAGGCCCAAAAAACCGCAACCTGCAACGGCAACAGTTTTAGACCCGCGGAACAGGTCTAAAACTAACCCAATTCAGCGGTAAAACCGCGGAGTTGGCAACACTATACGTAAAAGACGACACAAAGACCCTAGTTGCGTTAGAGCGCCCTCTCTCGGATTAGTTATTGTGGTACCTCATTGGACGACGTGTGCTGCTGTTATGAGCATAGGAAACTTAGTACGTATCATATCAAATAAAAAGTGATTAGGTGGGTATCTCGGATTAAACACGGACGCGAGAAACGTTTAGGCGCGAATCTGATTTATCCGTTTTCCGATTTTTCAACGAGGAAAGAGGGGTGTAGGGGATATTTTATGATCCGTTATTTACTCAATTGTTACCTCGTGAATCGCGGAAGATATTGTGATCACTGCGATCGCGATAAGATAAGGAACAATAGCGTGAAGCGGGGTTTAAAATATAGATCTAGTTTCCTCGTGAACCCTGATTGAGGTATCACTTTCTTCGACAGGTGAGTGACAATTTCGATCTCTTCGCCGATTTTTGCTCAAAAAATACACCTGTACCACCAAACCGCAAAAGACAATCATTTCAGCAAAAGAACGTGATTTTTCAGAGTGAAATGTGAAAACCGAAATAGTCTCGTTGTGTCACGTGAGACACTGTGACTTGTGACCCAGGACCCTCTCCCTGCACCCTCCCAGGACACCACGACAGTCGTTGACAACCTGTATGACGGTCCAGCCTCCGTGGTCGTCCGATTCACACGTCGCCTGTCTAGCCTCAGTCGTCAAGCTGTTCACCATTCTCGGATAGTCATATTTCGCCATCACGGCGCAATCCCGCGGCCCGCAAGGGAACCGGAACTTGGCGGACCCGACGACAGTACCTACGCTCAACATAAAGGCGATTTTTGCCGCGATGGCCATCTTTTATTAGATCTTGTCCAACGTTGTGACGTCATACGCGTGACGTCGCCGCCGTGACGTCGCCGCCAAATCTCCAAGCTTATGCCTCTTCCGGCGCGAGCTCCCGTCGAAAACGTTGGAAGAAAGGAGCTCGCGACCGGAAGTGAGTCGCTGTCTCGAGAGCGGTCGCCACCGTGACGTCACCACTGTGACTTCGCCACTCTTCTTTGTTCCAGTCAACTTAAACATCCTAAGCCATGCTACTAATGCATGGATTAGGATCTTCACACGAATCCGTGTAAATGTGTTTTGCTTTGCATACTTTGAAGGGGTTCAGTGGCTAAAGAGGCACTTGTCGACCTCATAGAGTGTAAACATTATGCCTCGGGTTATGCTAAGCACACACCTACCGACTAACGCCGACTTCAGTTGGCCGTCGGCGTAAAAAGCAGTTGGTGCTAAAGGCCGATTAGTTCCGCCGACTAGCGCCGACTTTTGGCAGCACACACCTACCGACTAACGCCGACTGTCGGCGCTAGGCGTGTCCTTAAAATACATTATAAATATGCGTGTTTACCCCTTTGGTGTTTATTTGAGATAATTTATTCACAAGAATGACGCCGTTAACAGAGGAAGGAATGAGTTTGGGGCTGGCGATAGTGATAGTTGCATCATTACGATGTCGCTGCCGCCGACGTCTTCGACTACGAAAACCCAAGTGACAGGGATGCGTCCACACATAGCGGCGAGAGAGGCGCAAGGGGCGTGTGTACATTAAGCGAGACTAATAGGAATGGTGCGATGTGCTAGTCTGGCGCTGCCGATCGCCATCGCATAGGCGAAACAGTTTGCTATTTGGCCAAAATACATAAATAAAAACTCTTCGCTAAAGTGTTATTTTAGTTGTTATTAGTGACGTCATCAGCAGTACATGACTGCATTATTTCCTACCCGCCTCCTTTGAAATTGCCTAAAGCTAAACGATCGGACATCAAACCGACCCAAATAGCCAGTCACCCTGACAATACGTCGCTAATCCGTTCAGTTATCCAAGTTCAGAGACAATAGCAGGGCTTAATTCAATCAGGTATTGTGTTGCTTGGATAACAGAGACATGTTTGACCTATTCTTGACACCAGTTATAAATTTGAGGCGAGTACAAGGCCCTACCTGACAGGTTCCCTATTATCGCTCAGTACAGATGAAGACACATGGCGTTAATTGATGTGTCATCTGGTAAATATTCAACCCAATGCCAACATAGGTTTGATCTAATTCATGTATATTTGACAAGTCTCATCAGCAGAACATATTACAGATAGAAAGATGCATGTCAAAAACATATTTTAGTACTTAAAACCTGCATCACCCAGGTTAGGATTATAGTCGATCTATGGTATATACTAAAAAAACTAATTGGGAGAATTATTCTATTCAATTAATCAGTTACTGAGCAACCAAAAATTAATTAATTTTTTAAATCGATAATGATTATGTTAATGCAATGTTTGAATCATTGCAGAGCAACAAGAGTAGACTAGATTGTTCTGAATTATTTGGCCTTGTTGTAAAAGTTTCTCTTTCAACTTTTGCTACATCGTTAATATTTAATATTTGCATTACATTAATAGTAGGTGTTTAATAACTGAATGCGTGTTTGCAAAATTCTCATTACTTCTTCAGCTTTCTTTTCATGGATAAACAATGTTTCTATTAAATTATATTGAGTGTTTATTTGATATATATATATATATATATATATATATATATATATATATATGTGTGTGTGTGTGTGTGTGTGTGTGTGTGTGTGTGTGTGTGTGTGCGTTGCGTGTGCGTGTGCGTGTGCGTGTGCGTGTGCGTGTGCGTGTGCGTGTGCGTGTGCGTGTGCGTGTGCGTGTGCATGTGCGTGTGCGCGCGTATGTGTAGATATAGTGTCCAATCTAAACCATTTGAATATGTCATCAACAACGTTCCGTATTATGTACGGTGTTAGAAAATAAACATAATATCGATTGATCGATTGATCGATTGATCGATTGATCGATTGATCGATTGATCGATTGATCGATTGATCGATTGATCGATTGATCGATTGATCGATTGATCGATTGATCGATTGATCGATTGATCGATTGGTCGATTGATCGATTGATCGATTGATCGATTGATCGATTGATCGATTGATCGATTGATCGATTGATCGATTGATCGTGATCGATCGATCGATGATCTGATATCGATCGATCGATCGATCGATCATTGATTGATTGATTGATTGATCGATCGATCGATCGATTGATTGATTGATTGATTGATTGATTGATTGATTGATTGATTGATTGATTGATTGATTGATTGATTGATTGATTGATTGATTGATTGATTGATTGATTGATTGATTGATTGATTGATTGATTGATTGATTGATACTAGTAGTATTAAAATTAAAGTAGTGTTTATGATTTAGTAACATCGCCACGCCCACTGCAGTCGTACTCGTGCCCACCCGCTATAGTATAACATAATTATAACAACCGAACCTGAATAGCAACGCGTCGAAACAGCGTTTCCACCAGCGAACACGACGAACACGTTTCATGACGTCACAGCTCTATACAGAGCATGTTACAGCCGTGCAAAAGAAGCCTCAGCAGCAACTGCACTTTCTTCGAACGTTGCTTTCAATGTTGATCCAACATTTCTTCTCCGTCTCTACTCTAGCACAATTGAACCTCTCATAACTTATTGCAGTATTTATTAGTATATGCCACGAACGACGAGTGTGTGTGGTAGGCCTACTTACTCTGTTTTGACTTGTAATTAAAGATTGCAGTTTTCGACTAGCGACTGGCTGAAGAGGGGAAGATTCTTTATCCAACCAAAGTGGCAGCTAGTGATTGGCATCACCGCGTCTTGGTTAGACGCGTCGGTCACGGACTCGAAAATAAACATTACTGATTATTCTATTCTCCGGCGCGACAGAAATCGCGAGGGCGGTGGTGTTTGTATTTACATAAGAAATGACTTTATTTTTAAACTGAGAGACGATATATGTACAACTCTAAAAACTGTGTGGGCGGAATTGTATCTACCCAAGACTAGACTTTTTTAACGTACTTGAACGGTGTTGCTTGGACGGTAATTGCTTCACCAACAAAGAAGTTATTATGATGGGTGACTTTAATGTTGATTATTCTCAACTGCATTCTCACACTAATCCATTGCATGTATCATTGAAGCATTATATGTCTATGTTTGGTATGACCCAGATTATTAACACATCTACAAGGATTACTAGCACAACATCCACCATCTTAGATCTTATCCTTATCTCAGACCCTGCTAAAATATCACAATGTGGTGTATTAGACATTGGCTTAAGCGATCACCAAATAATACATTGTACACGTAAATGCAAGAAAATCCACATAAATCGTCATAACGGTGTAACACTAAGATCGCTAAAAAAATTACAGTAAGGAAATATTTGAAGAAAAACTGCACGAGGTAGATTGGCATGTTGTCCTAGATTCAAACTCTGTACACGAGGCTTTTTATCTTTTTTAATCTAAGCTGATGGCCGTTATTGATAACATCGCTCCCTTAAAATATGTCCGTATTAAACAACGTACCGCCCCTTGGATGACGGGTGAGATACTGCACCTGATCCATGAAAGAGATCGGGCTTTTACAAAATTTAAAAAGACCAAAGACATCAGTTGGCATGGAAAATTCACTTACCTTCGTAATCAGGTTCAATATAAGAAGAAACAGGCCAAATCATACTTCATTGCTAATAAAACTGATGAATTCAAACAACAACCTTCAAAATTATGGTAACTGCTGAAAAGCCTCGGAACTTCGACTCAGTGTAACTGTAAACCAGGAAGCATAGGACTAAACATTGACAATAGCATCTGTTTCGACAAATCAATAGTATCTGAACATTTCAACAAGTAATAGCTTCTGTTTTAATGAAGTCAGTGAGAACAACGTACTCAGTATTTTATGTAAACTAAATTCGAGCAAGGCAACCGGATTGGACCTATTGTCACCCAGATTCATTAAGGATGGTGCCAAGCTCATTGTGTCACCTTTAACACATATTTTAAATTTATCATTGTCCACTGGCGAAATCCCTGAAAATCTTAAATCTGCTAATTAAGGTGATGCCCATTTATAAAAAGAATAGTAAAATGGAAGCCGGTAATTACAGACCGATCTCTATTTAAAATACGCTCTCAAAATTATTTGAGAGGATAGTCTATCAACAATTAAATGCATATCTCCAAACACATCAGCTACTGTATGAACATCAGTCAGGCTTTAGATCCTCTTATTCTACTGAAACATGTTTAATATATCTCACTGACTTCATAAAACAAGAGCAAGATAAAGGTAATTATGTAGGCATGGTGCTACTTGACCCTCAGAAGGCATTTGATACGGTAAATCATAAGATTATGCTTCCAAAACTGGAAGCAATAGGACTTCATGAATCTGCTATAGCCTGGTTTAATTCATATTTATATGGACGTCAACAATCAGTTGAAATCGGTGAAGCGATCTCTAATCCGATGACTGTCACATGTGGTGTCCCACAAGGTTCAATTCTGGGACCGTTATTATTTCTAATATATATTAATAATATTTAGACAGCTGTTCGCTGCAAACTACTTTTGTATGCTGATGATTCAGCCCTTTTAGTCTCGGGTAAAGACACCCCAAATGATTCAAGAAAGTCTTTCTTCAGAACTCGAGGCAGCCAGAGAGTGGCTAATCAATAACAAATTGTCCCTCCATCTAGGGAAAACGGAGTCAATTCTATTTGGGTCGAAACGTAAACTTAACACCCGTAGTTCCATCCAGGTGAGATGTGCTGCTACGACATTGGCAAGTCAAACCCATGTTAAATACCTAGGCATAGACCTAGATCAGTCATTAACTGGAGAAAGAGTGGCTGACAAGATTATTTGTAAATCAAATGCCAAATTAATTTTTTTGTATAGACATACAAAAAATATCAACATGAAAACAAAAAAATTCTTACCACAGCATTAATACAATGCCATTTTGACTATGCATGTTCATCATGGTTCTCTGGTTTAACCAAGAAATATAAATCCAGACTTCAGTGTACTCAGAACAAGGTAATCCGTTTCATCTTAAATGCACCAGCCAGAACCCAAATCGGTTTGAGAGAGTTTAGACTGGTGAATATGCTACCAGTGGAGTTACGAGTTAAACAACTCAAATTGAACCTTGTTTACATTGTCATAAATGATAAAGCACCGAAGTATATGTCAAATTTGATCAATGTAGCATGTAAGCAGCATGGCATAAATACAAGATCTAGTGTTATGTCTCTTCGTGTGCCGTATGTAAAATCATTTGGGCAAACCTCCTTTTACTACACAGGAATTCATGCCTGGAACGAATTGCCATTTTCCATTCAAAGTGTTCAGAACATGAGGCAATTTAAATGTCTACTGAAGCAGTTTTTGTTCGGTTGTCTTAATGATCAGGAAGCCAGCTCATTTATTTATTATTAATCATAATTGATGACGTAATTTATTTTTACTTTTAGTATTTATTAGATTTATTTATGATTTTTTTGTAATAAATAACAAGGTTTTACAAAGTGTTTCTAATCAGGAGATATTTCCATACTTTTTTATATTGTAATTATCAATGTTATTTACATATATTAGTAATTATTTATATCACTTATTTATTATGGTTGTTTTAGTATGTTATATTTGTCATTTCTGTCAATGTCTGTCATGTGTATGTCAAGGACCACAATGGAAATAAGTGCGTGCACTTTTTGTGTTATCCGAATATTTAAATGTACCTTGTATTTATATATTATGCATATGTGTACAATGTTGTTGTCTTTAAATATATATTTATTTTAATATGTATTGACATATTTCATGATTCATTTTTTTCCATTCATAATAATAATAGTGAGATATTTCTTATATCGCGCTCATCCAAATAACTGTATTATAATTGTAAAAGAGGTAATAGCATGAATGAAAAATAAATGCAGCTTTAATATATTAATAATAATACATTCAATGTACGAATAAATAACTGTGATCATTCAATGTTAACATATCTGTTAAGATGAGTTTGCTTATATTTACACATGTACACGTTACCTAGTGTAACCTTTGGTTATAATAAATTAATAAATTTAATTAGTATTTTTCTTAATAATTAAGAAACACAGTTAATACAAATACTACTATCCAGTCAGTATAATATCGTACATTACCACATTTTCATACGTGTATACAACACGTGACAAAAAACTATTAAACACACTATGACAAATAAAGTAAATATCGAACATACCTTGAACTTGAACATATTTTCTTTTTATTATATACAACATAGGATTATGCATACATTTATCATTATTAGACACACACAGACACTCAGACTCTCATGCACACAGATACACAATTATGCTAGTACACCTAACGATAATTTATTGAAAAAAACCGAACTTGAGATAATGTTGTACCATGTTCTGGTTTAATAATTATCACTAAAAATTCATGCTTCTAGGAAACAGTTGAAATTGGGTGTTGGGCAGCCTTAGTGACGTAATATGAAGAGTTCAAAACCACATTTAGCGGTCTTTAACAGAAAAACGTGTTTGTGCATAGTTTTTCAGATCGTGTACTAATAATTATGTATTCCTGTGGATCATATATATTAATTTTCTAACAACATAAAATACAGTTGCTACTGACTGCAGTTAGAATACTGTATCTTAACGCAAAAGCACTGTCAAATATTTCTCTAAACCATATTGTTTATTTGCACAGTTTAGGGTAATGTCGGTTCAGTGTTGTGTGTGGCAGGTTCATACCCTGCTGGTGTTCCTTATGCAAACACTACATGTTGTGTGCACACACATTGATTCCATTTCATAAGTTTAGTTGGTTTTGTGATATTTTTGAACTATAGTCAAACTGAGGACTGCAGTAGCGATATCAAAGCATTGTAGTTGTAGAAGTCAAAGGTATAAGTAAGGCCCATATCCCAGTGGTGGACCATGTGCTGAAGAAACCTCATGTTTCAGACTGCTGCTATAGGAAAAATGGATACTTCAGTCGGACATATCATGATTGGTTGGGTGCGCATAAAATATAGAGATAGATAGAGAGATAGAGAGGGAGAGAGAGAGGGAGAGAGATAGAGAGATAGATAGAGAGATAGAGAGATAGAGAGATAGAGAGATAGAGAGATAGAGAGATAGAGAGATAGAGAGATAGAGAGATAGAGAGATAGAGAGATAGAGAGATAGAGAGATAGAGAGATAGAGAGATAGAGAGATAGAGAGATAGAGAGATAGAGAGATGAGAGATAGAGAGATAGAGAGATAGAGAGATAGAGAGGTGGTGTCCACAACAAAAGAGAGTAACGTGGGTGAGCGTGGTTGAAGAGAGAGAGAGAGAGAGAGGTAGAGGTAGAGAGAGAGAGAGAGAGAGCGCGAGAGAGCGAGATATATATATATATATAGAGGTAGAGAGAGAGAGAGAGGAGAGAGAGGTAGAGGTAGAGAGAGAGAGAGAGAGAGAGAGAGAGAGAGAGAGAGAAGAGAGAGAGAGCGAGAGAGCGAGAGAGCGAGAGAGCGAGAGAGAGAGCGAGAGAGCGAGAGCGAGAGAGAGATAGAGAGAGAGAGAGGTGGTGTCCAAAACAAAAGAGAGTAACGTGGGTACGCGTGGCTGAAGAGAGAGAGAGAGAGAGAGAGAGAGAGAGAGAGAGAGAGAGAGAGAGAGAGAGAGAGAGAGAGAGAGAGATAGAGAGAGAGGGATATGGAGAGAGAAAGGGAGGGGAGAGAGAGAGGTGGTGGTCCGGCAGGGGTTGAATGTTGGGTGGCCAGCTTGCAGATTCCTGCCATGGTTTACTCGCCGCTTCAGCTGTCAGTAATTTTAACCTGATATAATTGTTATCTAACCTAAATGACTGGTTGTTTCTAACTGTCGTGCAATCAATGTAGGGGTAGGTAGCAGCCTAATATAATTATTATAATAGACACGAGCAAATGTATTGACGTCTCCCAAAATGCACCGCACCAAACTTGATACAAGTTTTCACCCCCATATAACCATAGATATAAAACAGTCTATTTAGTTCATTACGTCAATTCAGGGTCGTCCATGAAGTAGGTCACACCCCGGGGGGCTATCTGAGTACATTACGTGGAGTTATATATATATATATATATATATATATATATATATATATATATATATATATATATATATATATATATATATATATGTATGTATATATATATATATATATACAGCGTATGCGTGCGTGCGTGCGTGAGTGTGTACGTCGTAAGTGTGATGTTCTGTGGGCGTGTGTATGTATGTTTGCATACGCTATATATATATATATATATATATATATATATATATATATATATATATAGCGTATGCGTGCGTGTGTGATGTTCTGTGTGTTTATGTATGGTATGTCTACACAATTGGGTATATCTCGTCTTCATTAGGTGGCCATGAAGGAATGTTGCAGGCATCTCAAGCTCTCATCTCTCACCTATTTTGCAGCCAACTTCTGACTTTTTTACAACAGAAAAATATTAAAACTAACGAGCAACTATTGCTTTTAGAATAATTGTTAATGGAGAGAATTATTTCAGAACATTATTTAAATTATTATTTATATTAAAAATCCACTTCAGATGGCTACAGAGGAAGACGGACCCCGCCATCCACGACACTTTGTCTTTCAACATATCGGGTCCTTCTGCCGACCGGAGGAGATAGCTGGAATGTAAATATAACATGAATGTGTTTACAATTAATCTTAAACACATACTCACCTGTGGCACAACAGTTTTTTGCAGGGAGCAGTTAGAATATTATTACATTGTATCAGAGTTCCATATATTTTTTCGGTACATCTATCGTTGGTGAACTATCGGCCGACCCCGTTTCTGTGGACGAGCCGGCGCTTGGCTTCGATATCATTGAAGAAGTGACGCAGAGAGAGACAAGAAGAAACTCTTCTGAAATGGACATTCTTACACCGTCAAGGGAAATTCGCGAATAAGGAAAATATATTTTGCTAATAGGTGACCGTTACAAAAGGAATTAATAACCCTTATACATTTATACTTATTTTTTGCTAATTATAAACTATTTATAATGTACATAATAATCATTTTAATATAAATGATTATTCTTATCGTGAATTGATCAATTGTAATACGCAACGTTACATGTTGTGAAGTTACTGGTTGAACGCCAACGCCACATCATCTACGTAATTGACTACAAGTCGTGACTGTCTTAGTCAGTAGGGCTGGGAGAGTAGCGTGAGGAATGTGGTGGCCGGCTATAGGCTGATGTTATGTAGGGGCTTTGGGCTCGAGCCTCTTTAATAATGTGTTGTTTCTCTCTTTCTAACTGTGACGCCTCCCGTGAATGGTTTTGCTGAACTCCCAGCTACATTGGTCAGTGAACTTGGTTGTCATGTCGGTATTCATTTTAAACGAGTTGGGTTTGAATTATATAGCCCAAAGCCGTTGCCAACACGTCACTTACGTAAGAGAGAAATGAAACATTATTAAAGAGACATGATATATATATATATATATATATATATATATATATATATATATATATATATATATATATATATATATATATATATATATATATAATTATATACGTTTGCTTGGTTGCCGGGTGGCCCCCTCCAATGCAAACTCCTGGCTACGCCACTGGTAAGAAGCTCGTATATGACGGAACTACTAATCAAGCGGCGCAGCAGCGTACTTTGTGCGGAACGGACCTGTCATTTATCTAGCACGTCTTGAAATTAACACTTACTTTACAAAAGTACCAAACTACATATGGCGAAGTACTCTGATAAATAATATAGATAGGCTATAATGCTTGTGAAATGGTCAAGTGCAATTCTAACGTCAGTGGTGGATTTTTACGAGATCGTACCTTAACAAGGATGACAGAACATAGTGTTAGCTAGATAAACGACATCAACAACTTTATTCAAGGTTAACGGAGCGTAAACTTTATTAACTGACAAGACACGATCAGAGTCCACGTGGTGTTATTGTTCGCGTTTGTCAACACGTTATTGTCACCATGGCAACGCATTGTCTTTTTGTAATGGATTGTTGTGAAACATCGGATTTGCGATCAGCCACAGATGGTTACAAATGTCCAGTTTCCTCGACGACGCCGGAAGTTTCGATCGATGGCCGATCTGAGCATGTGCGTCTACGCAGTCTGACAGCGGCATCAGGCGACCAACAATGGACGGCTCGCTTGACGCAGGCTGATCGGGGCCTCGTGCGTGTTCGACGGACTTCAGTTGTTGCAGTCAGGTCTGAGTGAATGTTGTGACGACAACGAGGCGCGTTTCGCGCGACTGTCGTCGGCCCATGAACGCGTCTAGCCGTCGGTTTTGACGAGGGACGATCGGAGATCGTGAGTCGGTGTTTCAGCTGTCATTTGTCAATCGCTGATCCGTCGTCTCGTCAACTTCCGGCTTACTCCGGGGACGGAACTGGAAACTGAGCGAGCAAACATTTTACAACCGTAATAAATCAAATGTACCATCTAACTATTAAAATAACAACATTATTATTATCGTTACATAAACTGCAGTTATCATTATCGGGATGAGGCCGACCTCCGAATTTCCCCGGATACCGCCTCATATCATGACCCCCGGAACGTTCTTTTGATTATAAAGGTAAATTATAATTATAAATTTATTATAACTAAAGACATAGGTCTAACCTTAACAGCAACTCGTCGGAGCAGGTTCACGACGAAGACCGCGTTCGAATACGGTCGGCCGGCAGCAGCGAGTCCGTCGGTGAACGGAACCACGCGAATGGGCCGGACACGTGAGGCACCTGAAATGCAAAGAAAACCGATAATTAGTTAACTCGTTAAGTTGGTTGCGCTGCCTTTTCCGTATGTAAAGTCTAACGGCATAACATATCGTATATGAATAATTAGAGAAACTGGAAAGACGGAATAAGTTGCAAGACTTCTACAGATTAATATTATGAGAATCTTACCTCGGAATGTGGATGCGCCGACCGTGGAGTACTGCGTCAACGGCTGCACTCCCCACTCCTACAGCGCCTTCACGTGTCCCTCTGCACGGCCGGTAGTGATTGCGTCGCGTGCATAGGCTGCCATTTCATGTCGAGATGTTCCGACATCGTGGACAGTTGTTGGTATCGTATCTTCGGCGTGGGTCCCGGCACATCTTTTGCCTTTGGACGGTGCCGTTACTATGAAATTTCTAACTGCCAAGTCGTGGTTACGGTAACGTCATGACGTCAGCGGCCGGTTAGACGGAGCATAAGTCAATAGTCGTGCGACATGATTCCCGCGGATTTTGGAAACGAGGATGTTACGTTATACGTTGTAGCACGACGTGCGACGTACTATTGTGAAATACAAGAGGACTTCCGGGATAATTATTCATAGTCCCCTCCCATGGGATTTGAGGGTCCACAACGGGTGTTTTACAGGGTTCACGCATGCCATTTTCAACGTAACTGCTAGTGACCAATAATAAAAATAAAAAAGACAAACTAGTTGTTCGTATCACGCTTACGTATTCACCGAAAACAACATCAGTTGAATAAATAAATATTAAATAATTATTAATAATAAAAACCCATTAACCCGTCCATTTCCATTGTCGCTGTGAACACACCATTCCGAGCCGCCGGTTTATTACTATAGGTTATTATAAATTACTCACTACATAATCTTTGCACGCGTCTGTTAGTTTCACCCCACAGAGGTAGTCAACACTGACACGTGCTCACAAGTGAGTGTATGGTGCACTCTGTTGCCAGCTGCTTGGGTCTGCCAGCGACAGCAGCTTCATAGGACTGTGTGCTTCCGGGAACTTCATCCTGTGTTGTCAAAATAGGGCCTATTTATAAATTGTTGCAGGTCAGTGAAAATATTTTCTTGACCAACGGGTACAGCATTATCAGAGATTCTAGTGGCCCCTGTATTCAGGCAAATTTTTAGGATCTTACAACTTGATGAGGAAGCACGTGCGTGCGTGCGTGCGTGCGTGCGTGCGTGCGTGCGTGCGTGCGTGCGTGCGTAAAGTAGCTAACAGTGGCGTAGCCGGAGGGGGCCAGGGGGTTCATGGCCCCCTCCCAATCACGGAAAATAAATTAGGATGGTGGGGAACGGAGGACCAATAACTGGCTGTCTGATTCATAGAGTCACAAAATACAGTGGGTTTCAGGATGTCTGTGTAAAATGTTCATACTCAGTCCTGGCCTTTCACAGTTTCCAATTCTTTCTATCTGTCATTTTCCCCATTGTTCTCCGACTCTTTCTAGGTCACTTTTAATGCAATCCCCCATCGCAATGTCGGTCTTCCTCGCCTCCATTTCCCCTCCACGTTCTAGGTATCTGCTCTCTTTGAAATGTTTTCATCGCTCTTTTTTCCACATGATCAGCACATGTACTCCTCACCAATTTCTTCTTAGAACTTTTCTTCACGCCAACCCCCACTTTCATTTCATCCAATTTCTCTTATCAGCTCTTTAAACTCCCAAGATTATTATGACCAGGTTGTTTCCATATGAGCAGTCCATGTCAATCAACTCCTCACCAGTTTATTAGTAAAACGTTCGTTCGCACCAACCTCCACCAAAGCAATTAACCTAGTGGATCATGCGCTGGGAAAATACCACTACCTATCGTGAATTTATAAATTGTAATGCGCAACGTTACATGTTGTGAAGTTACTGGTTGAACGCCAACGCCACATCACCTGTGTTAAGGTAGGGATCTTTAATTATTGTTTCATCAGCGTAAATGACTATTAATTTTGTTGGTATTTGTCATGGTAAGTCATTGTCAGTAAGTTTAGGAGAGTAGCGTGAGGAATATGGTGGCCGACTATAGGCTATTTAATAATGTGTCTTTCTCTCTTATTTTCTAACTTTGACGCCTTCTGTGAACTGTGAATGGTTCTGCTGAACTGCTAGCTATACATTGGTCAGTGAACTTGGTTGTCATGTCAGTATTCATTTTAAGCGAGTAGGGAATGAATTATATATATATATATATATATATATATATATATATATATATATATATATATATATATATATATTATACAGACACATACACTCTGTCGGGTGGCCCCTCCAATGCAAAATCATCCTGGCTGCGCCACTGCCACGGCCAGTAACGTTTCTTGACAAAGACGACGTCACATCTGACCGTAATGGATAATACGACTCAACGGCGGCACTGCACGCGTAGATGGGCATCATATCACTGTAGCTACCTGGTGTTGTCGCTAGTGCTAGCAGGGTCCAGTACCCGCTAAACATGATGGACACATCATGAATTTGCCCCGTATATGTTGCCGATTGGATGTCGTAATGCCAACGATGAAGGCAAAGTTCTATGGCAACTTTAAGGCGCTCGTAGATGAGGTCGTCTTCGTTGTCAAACATTCTCAGCGTAAATGCGCGATAGAGCAATTTCCGTCGCCGACGACGGTCCTGGCTATATAGTCGTCCAGCTTCGTCGGGTCTAGCAGCTGAAGAATCTGTGTCGATACAACATCGACGTTTGTAGATGGTTCATCTGTGACGGTTGGCGTTTTTATGTCTCCAACACAAGTTGTTCGTTTCACGTCTTGTTGTGTCTAGCGCCTTGGGCACGCGATGGTCTATTAAAACGAAAAAACGGTTTGAAACACGACATGATATGAATATATCGTGGTCTTCACATGGTTGAAACTACCGAAAATTTTCCCAGTAGCAAATATTTTGTCTTTGGTCTATAAAATCAGGCTTTAATGTGAATATAAACAGCTTAGTCAAATGGAGCTCGGCTTGCTCTTTCTTGCAATAGTTGTTTTTCCATGGTGGTTTGGTAAGTTTTGTGAGTTTGTGTCTACGAAATCCCATTTTGTCTTGTCCACTGTAAAGGGTAGTATTAAAAAGGATGGCAATCGTGATATTAAGTAACTGTTAGCTGCATAACTACATGTTTTAGTTCATTCTATGAATACATACGTATTATTGTATGATGTTCTCTAAAACATTCGCATATATTGTTCTTACCTTACACACGTGTATAACTTGTCCACAAAAGGGAGGGAGCTGGTTGCCAGGTCATCTTTGGCGCCCCAACGGTCCACCAGACTACGGGATAGGTGAAGGTGTGATGATAAACTATAAATAATTATTATTACGTCGATGTGTGAAGGAAGAGTTGTATATTTAACATAACTCTTTAAATAACGATTATTACCGTGGTTCAACTGGTAGTGATCGCTTTTACAATTGGAAAAACACCGGTTCGAACCCCACATGAAACCAATGTTTTTTGTCACTTTTTGTGTAACTTTTCACAAAATATAATTATAAATGGAATCAACAAGCAATAATGTAGACAACTGCTTGTATTTGTTTTCCTTTTTATAGTAATTATTTATTCGCGACGAAAATATGTTAATTGTATATAACGACGATGCTTATTTCTAAATTTCATTTATCAAGACAAATCATAATTTGTTTTCAAGTGTAGTATCACTAATTTAAATTTAGAAATATGCATCATCGTTAATTATAATTATACAACTATCATATTTTCATCTTCGTCGCGAATAAATAATTACTACAACAATAAAAACACGAGCAGTACACCATTTATTGATTTAGAATGATTAAGTTTATAATTATTTTTTAGTGAAAGCATAAACAGGAGTGTAAAAACATGAATAGTTTTGTGTCAGGTTCGAACCGGTGTCCTTCCGATTGTAAGAGCGAACAAAATAACGAACGCTTTTACCAACTGAGGTATGCAGACCAGCGGGATTCGGGTCTCAGATTTAACGTGTTATGTTCAATTTGCAACTCCTCCTTCATACAGCGGCATACTACTGATATTAATGTACTATATAAAAAAATCTGAAGTTAAATGTTTGTAATGTATGTGTCCTTGGTGGATTATCTTCCGTGGGCTACAATCGATACGATATTACTCATAAAACGAGCCGAAGCCGGTGGCGAACCTGACGCTCTGTCACTGAGCCACGAAGTCGAAACCTCTGGCTTCAATTTTGTCAATAAAAATGTATTCATGTGGAACCGTAAGATAAATAATACTTGTTCCTTGTGATGACTAGTGTTTCTACCCAAAAACTATCCTTGTAAATAGGCTCTGAATACGTAGAAAGGGTGCGCCTGTCATCTTTGACGTCACGATACCACGTGATTGCCTTGCAAATTAACTTTCAGCTTTCCGCTGGAATCGCTATGCTGGCGGGTTTTAAACCGCATTTTTACTACACATGTATTTATATTTATCCTTTAATGTTGTCAAATGTTACATACATACTTAATCTTTATGTATATATGAAAAAGGAATTTTAGGTTAAGCCTTGTTTTTTGTAACTTGTTCTATTCCCTTTAATAAATTGGACATTTATCGGCTTGCCTTTTTTACTTTCTTTAAAAAATACCTCATACCGCATCGCGTTTCTGTAAGCCACAGAACAGTTTTTTTATAATCTAAGACATGCTACATTTACTAATAGGCGCCATAATCTCAACCGCATTAAATTTCAATAACTCTGATCTTGTCGAATTTGTTGCCGACGTGTTAGTCATCCATTTTGTTTTTTGCAGCAACCTACCGGCAATTTAGGACATTATTGAAACGTAGTTTGTTCGTGATCCACAAGAGGCCAGCACGCTACACCAACAGTTTTGACAGACTTTCCAGCGCGTTTGAACTATCCGGCGTGGTCACAGAGTGTTTATTCGGGCCGAGGAACAGTTCAAGATAGGGTTGTTTGGGAGACCAAACCGCCAGTTAAGCAGGTCTTGTCACACGAGAAACAATTTTTGAATGACCAAAATTGAATATCCAATGTTGACTGAATTACTTTCATGTTGTCATTCTAAACAACATTATGCCGCTGTGGTGGTCCCAGATTCGACCAGTCCATGATTCGTCTAAACGCATAACGCGCATGCGCGCGCATGCGCAATGATCGCTTTTATCTGTTTTGACGCGCTCTGACGTCATGTTTTGACGCGCATACGTCATGCCCGAGCCGAGATTCGACTAAATAACACAACACGTTCGAATGAGTGAAAATGATCACATAAGTTAATCCATTTTTATTTAAGATGTGCCTGATAACAATATTATTTCAATACTTGATGTATTACTAACGGAAACCTCGTTAGTAACAAAGGCGAATCCTGGCTCGGTACGAATCTGGGACCGCTACCGTCGCGGTCCCAGATTCGCACGAGTAGAAACTGGGACCACCACACCGCCCTCCATAAACATTGCGACGGAGACATGACTAAAATGGCACGTCTGTTTGGGGGCTTAGCCTGGTAACATTATGATAAGGCGTACCGCAAGGAGATGGGGGCCAACTACTTGTCCTATGGGCAATTGAATTGGGATTTGAAGTTTCGCTGCCTCGAACGGACCTCAAACAGGCCAGGGGGTATTCTTTTCGGGGCACTAACGCCCGTCACCCATACGTCCGCAGCGGTACTTGCTCCCCCTTGGTAAAGGGTTCCAGAAAGGCCAGTGCTTCCTGCCAGTTTGCCTCCTGCGCATAACCTACGTGCCAGTTCAAGCATACTTGTACCAAAACATGCCACTAGCCGATGCACCTTGCGATCAGCCCGCCCTCAAGCGGTTGCACGCACAGGCGCAGTGCGATTAAGTTATACACAGATGCTTCCAGTGATATCGGTTTTTCTGTAATCTTTGGTAAGAAGTGGGTTGCAAGTGCATGGCACAAGCCTTTTGATTAATCGGATATCATCATTCTCAAGTTGCACCCCATGGTTCTAGTTTGGTCAATACTTGACCAACCACTGTGTTCTGTTCGTGTCTGACAACTCTGGTGTGGTCGAGATCATCACTAAAACCACATCCAGGAATTAGGGCATTATGAAGCTTGTCCAACAATTAGTGCTGGCACGTTTGAGATACAATATCTTATTTCGATTTCGTCATGTTCCTGGCTATCAGAATGTCATAGCAGACCATCTGTCTCATTTGCAGTTCGGGAAAGCCAGACAGGTGGCATTTGTTGATCGTGTTATATAGCCAGTTTGTGATACAGCCAGATCTTGCGAGACACCCAAAAAAACTCAGACACAACAACATTTTGACGAGTAAAAATATCCACAATGCATTGCGGAGAGAATTCCCTCGTAATAGTGCACAAGGTCCACTGCCATTTTGAGATAGCCACGAGTTAAAGTTCCATATAACAGCTAGCAAAAAAAGCACCTCGATAGATGACATTGACACGAAAGTTGATCGTACATTTCAGTGCAGCATGTTTTGGTCAACACTGGACGTGTGGCACATGACGCCCAAACTACAACTGGACTGGCGGTGATGACGCTAGCCGTTATCTGCTTCTCTGAAATTTAAATAACCTTCGCCCTTTGACATATATCTTTTACATTATTTTGACTTAAAGATCCGACCTAAACCTATATCAAAAAGTCATTTCTTAAACAGTGTAGGAATATTATGACGCCCTCCATAATTTTAGACAATAGGTCCACATTGGTATGTCTATAATGGTTTGAAAGGCGTTTGACGGTTTCGGTAAATGTAATTATTACACCATATTTAAATAGCTATTCATATGATAGTTACGTTTCACGTGAAATATTTAATTCGCTTAATGCACGTTTTCAATCTCTGTAACTTTTGTAAACAATTACGTTGACATGTACAACCTCAGTGTCGTTGTTTCAGTGTTATGTCATTACAAATAAGAATTGCAGTTAAATGCAATACACGCATTGTTTAATTTGAAAACGGAATTGTAATACAAATTCATATCATATGTGACAATGTGATACACTAAGACTGTAGATGGTTCGTTATGAAACTTCTGTAATGGACGAGTACGTAGAATCCACTCGTGTTGTCGTCGTGTTTATGACGGAAACTTGGATAACATCTGGCTACACAAGACACTGTGTAGACTGTGACGTAGGCTAACTACTAGGAACCAACATCGTGTCTAATGTTGATGCGATCATGCTGGTTAGGTCATGAGTAGGGCAGGGTGGGGCATGGAGCCCCCGTTAAGGTATAATGGGCGTAGTTATTCGTGAACTTATCATTTTGACTTCCTGTTACTGTCATGCGATTGTCATATGGTTATGCCATATAATACCAAAGTATGTGTGACATTTGACAACAATAACGATTATAATTGTTAATTAAAAGTATTGTCCCAAATGGGCCTCTTGCACCATACCTGGGGACAAGACGCCCTCTTGTGTGGGGCATGATGCCCCCGGGGGTTCCTTTCCCATAGACAGGTTCATTGTATAACATATGAATACCGAAATAAAGAAATGTCGTGATCAACATGAAAATGTTCTGTATGTAGTACATTAAGCAATACAATAATTGAATCTACTTAATTTAACTGGCAGATAAGAATTCTTTGCCGGTGTACAACATACGAATACCGAAAATGGCGTACCTAACCAACATAATTACGACAGTCCTTCACTTGTAGGTTTAAGTTGTCACGTAATACAGTCGCCTGACTCTCTTCAACGGTCCTCCAAAGCTAAGAGTGCAGCTTTCGGAATGTCGTAGCCATATGGACCCCGTTCCATCTTGCGCTTGTATGTGCGAACCATATCTAAAACATATTGCCCACTAAGCACATAATCACATCACATTCAGGTCTGTAAATATTATATCTATATAAATTATGAATGTCATTCTGCACTGAAACATCTCAGCGGAACTTTTACAGGTATTGCCCCGGGGGCGTCTTGCGCTAATTATAATTATCACCCATCTTCACAAAATGTAAATGAAGCTCTATAGACTACAAATAAATATAAAAACATTTGCATGAGGCTATGTTTAATCTTGTTGCTGTAGTAAAACATTACAAACGCACAACTATTACATCAAACATGTAACAAAGCATTAAAACTCAAAATATTTACTTACCGCATTTTTTTGCTAGTGTCTATATTTCCGTCAGAGGAGTCAATAGGTGGCAGCATTGTATTCATCCACCAGACATATCTCAAACACGTAAAACTGACGTAATACAAGGGGGGCTTATTACCCCACGGGGGCTCCATGCCCCACCCTATCTTATAATCTTACCCCAGCAATGGTATTGTTAGATATTTCAATTAAATCAGTCAAATTGTTCTCTTGTCACTTCCAGCAGTAGTTGTGTTTAGAGTCGACACTGATTTTGTGTCCTATCATACATTTAAAACAATAATTAGACTTGTTTTCCACTGCACATGGACTGTGCATCTTTGTCTTTGATGTGTAGATCACCATCTGTCTTGGTTGAATTCATAATATCGTCGATGACAGAACGAAACTCGCGTGTGTCAAAACGATAATAGAAAGAATTCATAATCCTCTGCAAACATCCCATTGTCACAAACCACTGTTCAAGCCAGCATACAGCCGTGATAGCTGTGACTAAACTACCCCCACCCAGGAACTTGTCGAAACGGGCACTATGTCACACTCCATCAGGACAATGGCAGACGAACAATTGGAATTGTTGTTCTAGCCGCGCATGGATCATTCCGGAATCACTGAACCGTAACGACAACGCGACTCTCACAATGGATGCTCACGCGTCGACCTCTATTCCTGTGACATCTCATAACTGTGGCTGAATCAGAAAGTGAGTGATTGAAAGAGTGACATATTTCGTTTGTATAAAGGTCGGCTTTCGCTGGATGTCAGCCAGTCAAATAGCAACACGGAAGAGAGAGTAACACGATCGTTTCAACAGCTTCAACTTCGACGCTACATTTCGTAAGTTCTTACCTACGTACATCAGGAGGTGGTTTGAATAGATTCACAAAGTGCGAGGTTGTTTTCAAGTACAGTGTTGTTGGTAAGCGGAAACTGGGAGAGCTTCATCGTAAGGCATCAGCACTCGGCTGCAGTCGGCAAGACACATTGGAACACATAAGAAATATTTTGATTTTGCAGTATTTGATTGGTTATCCCGACACATTAATCGGTCGCTTGTATGAGTTTTGTGTATGTGAGATCGATGATGTTCGTGTTTCGTTTTCATCGCGTGTTTACTTGGACGACGGATGTTTCATTATAAACACAACCGGCAGTTGCTTGGCCACTCGAAAACTTGGTGTGGTTGGCGTACGATTTCATATTTGTTTTTTTTCCCGATTCCTTTTTAAAAACCCCCCCCTTTTGGGGTTTTACCGACCTTCACGATGCGTCTCGCCTCTGTGCCGTTGGTGACGCTGCTACTGGTGGTGTGTGCCGTGGAGATCCGTGGTCACGGCCGACTGAGGGTCCCTCCTTCGAGGACCAGTATGTGGCGTGACGGATTCGGTACTCCTGCCAACTATATTGACAATCAACTGTCGTGCGGCGGTGCCTGGGTAAGTATTTGACGCTGTACAATGACACACGTACAATACGAACGTATTACATGCTTACATGTTACCGCATACTGAGTATGCATCTCTGGCTGTCTTTCGGTGTTTCTCTGTTTCTCTGTCTGTATATGTATAATATAATATTATAATTCCATTTCTTAAAATACCGCATTTTTAAGTAATTAAATGCCAATCAAAACGCTTCACATTAACGTGTTGACTAAATCTAAAATACAAATTAGTTAAATACATAAGGTAAGATAAAATAAAAAAGCTAAGAAAAATTAATTAATAAACTAGGATAAATCAGTACATATTACTATGACGTGTTGACTAAATCTAAAATGTATATTAATTAAATACATGAGGTAAGATAAAATAAATAAGTTAAGATAGTGTAAACGTAGTGTAGACGAAATAGGTGAGTTTTCAGGTTTTTTGTGTGTATTTGTATCTTTCTGTTTGTGTCTCTCTTCCGGTTCGTCTGACCGTCCATTCACACTACTCTTCACTTTCTGCTTCCCTCGCTACCTCCCTCCACCAGTCTGTCCCTCTGTCACCCCCCACTCTGCCTCTTTGCTGCCTATCTTTTCTTCTCTCTCTCTCTCTCTCTCTCTCTCTCTCTCTCTCTCTCTCTCTCTCTCTCTCTCTCTCTCTCCCTCTCTCTCTCTCTCTCTCTCTCTCTCTCTCTCTCTCTCTCACTTTTCAGATTGTGTATTGTTATGTAGGTTTTTCCTTATTATATGTTCCAATGTTTTCTTTCGATCAAATATTATCTGATTATATTATTATTATTATTATATATATTATTATGTGATTATACATGTAAATAGTCGAACCTTTTATATATTTTATTGCGCTTTCTGTTTAGATGCATTATTAACTGAGTTAAGCATAAGGAAAACATTATTAAGTTACTTTCACTTTTTTCAAAATGTATATTCAAACAGATGATGTCTAATACCGAATGTATTAAACACAGTCCACACTCAACTCGGTGTGTCGTTATTGCAGTATCAGAATGGACTGAACGGTGGGAAGTGCGGCGTCTGTGGCGATCCCTGGGGAAAACCGAATCCAGAGTCCGAGGCTGGTGGGAAATACGCCAATGGAATCATCACACGCACCTACACAGAGGGTCAGGTAAGACAAAGACGTTGCACTTTATAAATCGGAATTAGTTTGACAGAACATATTGTTGTATGTTTTGTTCAAACAGTGTGTAACGGCTAATCACAATACAGTAGTTCATTGCATATTTGCTTAATTTACTATATCTTTCTCATAAAAACTAAGAAAACGGTTTTTTACTATAGTTTCTACGCATGTATCTCATATGATCGCTTATGAGAAAGTAATCTGTCACGTGTGTATATATATATATATATATATATATATATATATATATATATATATATATATATATATATATAAATTTTTTTAATTATATATATATATATATATATATATATATTTATATATATGTATATATATATATATATATATATATATATATATATATATATATATATTATATATTATGTGTGCTTAAAAAAAATATTTTAATCAATAACATGTCTTATCCTGGCTACAGGAGATTGAAACAGCCGTTGAAGTCACTGCACAACATGGCGGCTGGTTCGAGTTTCGAATCTGTCGGAACAATGACTTCCGGGTTCCAGTAACACACAAATGTCTCAACAGACATTTGCTCCCCCTGGCGGACGGACCGGTTCCGGGTGTACTTGGACAACAAAGGCAAAGCCGGATTCACGAACGTCACCCTTCGTTTGCCGATGGACTTTCCTGCACTCAGTGGTGCTGCAGTGGAAATGGCACACGGGTAAGTCACGATATCATTTATACTGATGCTTAACATGGGGGCCCCACCCTTTTATATATATATATATATATATATATATATATATATATATATATATATATATATATATATATATATATATATGGGGAGACCCAGGGGTAAAAAAAATAACAATTTCAAATTGCGGTTGGGTTTCTTAACGGATCGTAAATTTTTTTCAGGTTTCCATATATCTCCCGCAGATAATTATGGCATAAGTAATTGTCCGGCCTACTACACATTTGTGATATAATTAGTTATGTCAGGTGTCTAAAGTGTTACAATTTCCCCCATATGGGGCAAGCTATACCAGCCTACGGGGTGAATTTAACATACGTGTTTAGCATTGGTGCAAATTGTAATAATATAAAAACTATATAATTTGGGGCAATTTCTCTCTCCATATATAAATTCGACTATATAAATGGCTTGTTACATAATTTAGTAGATTCTGTATAAAAATTCACATTTTAAAAATTTTAAAAAACCGTTTTATTCCAAAAAACATAATAACATAAATATTTCAAAAAAAAATTTTAAAATTTTTATATTATTTAAGTAATTGTTTTTTTTTTTTTTAAAAGTTTTTTTTTTAAAAAAATTTTTTAAAATTTTGGGCCCCAAAAAATTTTTTAAAACTTTTTTTTAAATTTTCTAATTTTTTTTTTTTTTTTTTTTTTTTTTTAAAAAAAAAAAAAAAAAAAAAATATATATATATATATATATATATATATATATATATATATATATTATACACGGTTTTTTTAAATATAATAAACAAGTTACCATGATATCAATTTTGTACTCCTATATGATTCCATGTACGTTTCATGGTGACGTGTGTACGCGCCTATGAAACGCTGGCGTTCTAAAATGCTAATAGTAGTAGTAATAATAATAATAAAGGGTGGCTAACGCATATTTAATCACCGAAATATATAATCAAAATATGGTGTCACCTCCACAGGGAACAGCTGGGGTCGAGATGAATATGGCCGATCATGCATTGGCTGCGGACCACAGGAAGAGTTCTACGGCTGCGCAGACGTCGCGATCGTTCCACTTCCGGCCAGCTGAGCCCACAGGCCGCCGCAGGAAAACCATCGAGGATGACCCCGCCATCAGCCGCAGCGACACAAGCGCTCCCGGTCAACTTGCCACAACTTCACAACCTCCTA
>JAODUO010002856.1:0-13913 GCA_025642075.2 Ridgeia piscesae
ATCGCATTTTAATAAAAAAAATAAATATGAATTAAAAAAAAACAAATTTTTTTTTTTTCCAACTTTTTTTAAATAAATATGTTATTAAGATATTTAATTCCCAAAATTTTTTACAAGGGTAAAAACAAAGTTTTTATCTCCAAACGTCAAAAATGGGTATCTTGTGTTTTGCCCTCAAACCGTTCATATAATATATATACACATGTATGTATGTATGTGTATATATATATATATATATAATGTGTGTGTGATAATCCTTCATGATTTTCTGGGAGTCTCACCTATTTAATGTGTTACTCACAAATTCAAGAAAAAGAAGACTTCCTATATTGTTGGCTGTACAGAGTATTACTGAACGAAGTGAAAATGACATTGTTTTGTTCCCTAGCTACTACATTTAGATGCTTTTAAAAACCTGTTCCCAAGATTATACCCAAAAATATGCTTCCTTTACAGTTGCCGACATACGAGAAGGAGTGATTCCGCGATCAGTGGGCGTCCTGGCGAGTCAACTGTCAGTGGGTGTCCTGGCACTGTGTAGTCTCTTTGTGACTGCCGTTCTCAACACGTTCTGTTGAGAGCCGCCAGCCGGGTGTAGTATGACCACCAACACAAAGAAATAGAAGGTGTCCCCCAACAGGGCTGGCAGCTGTCGTAATTATACATCAAACGCTTCATGTTAGATCTATGCCTTTTTGTGTTCATTGTTTACTCCTAATAAACTAGTAAACGTTGTGTCATTCTGCTGCGTATCTCGAGAATATTACATTTTAAGTGTCAAAACAATGCTGCAAAAATTCATAATGTTTAATTATCCTTACATTTGAGTGTACATTTTTACTTGTTGACACACATAAGTACTTGGGTTCATTTAGTTATGGTTTACTTGTTGACCCACCGATATATATTTGGTAATTTGATTAATTTTTTATTTGTTACCACACCGAAATGATACTTGGTTCTTTGATGAAGTGTTTATTTTGACACCACGTAATATTTGGGCCCTTTTGGTTAATTGTTCCATTTAAGAATACCATAGATAATTTGGTACACGGAGTGTATGTGTTCTACTTGTTGACAACAAAATGAATTGGGTAATTTAATTACATGTGTTCACTTTTAACACACCGTATGATACTTTACACTTATTACATTTTTCACTTGTTGACACCCCTAGATGATTTGTACTTGGAGGTTGGTTTTTGTTGAACAACCGTGTGATATTATTTGGGTGTACATTTTCTACTTGTTGACACAAACCAAATGATACTTCATTTGATTTAATTTTTTTTTTGAAAACCTAATATCTTAACATTTGAGGTACATGTTTTCTTTTTTGACACACCCTAGATGATACAACTTTGAGTGTACTTTTTCACTTGGACACACACAATAGATATACTTGGCTTTGGTGATAGGGTTTTATTTTGAAAAAATAGATGATACTTGGTCATTTGAGGAAATGTGTTTATTGCCACAATAGATGAACTTGGTACATTTGAGTGTACATGTGTCCTACTTGTTGACACACCCGTAGATGTACTTGGCACATTAGGGTATGTTTTATTGTTGAACCACATAGATGTATTGGTACATTTGGTGTCATTTTTGCTTTTACACATTAGATATACTTGGGTACATTTATTACATGTGTTTTTTTGTTGACAAATGATGTTTTAATATACCGCTATGTTACAAAAGTCCATCTTGTGATAGTAAATGGGGTGTTGTTGTTGTGTTGAACATAATTAGTTGTAGGCTACAAGTTCCTAATAGAATTGACATTTCAGCTGCAGCGGCACTATCGTAGCTTCGGCATTTGAGACACACACAAACACGTGTGTGGTGGTGTTTATTAGGGACAAATATTTTCTAGAAAACTTGAGATGCTGTTTGGATGAACAGATCAGCCAGGGGATGAAATGTCAAGTTCATTAATCTGTTTAAGGTAGTAAATTAATTATTTTTTTAAAAATTTGTTGTTTTTCAATTTTTTGGAGAATTTTTTTTTCCCATTTTTTGGGTTAAATCTTTTGTGTGTTTTAAAAAAAAATTTAAAAATTTGTTTGGGTTTTTTCAGGTTTTTTTGGTAGAATATTTAAAATATAAAAAATGCAGGACAATTTGGGGTACAAAAAATAAAATTCCAAAATTCCTCCAATTTTAAAGCGAAGCAAAATTTTATTTTTTTTTAATTTTTTTAAATTTGGTCAACAAAAAAAAGGTTGGGTCTTTGTGATTCTTAACAAACACACGGTGTAGAGGTGAGACTTCTGTCAGCATTTTTAACAAGCACACGTGTAGATCTGTGACTTCTGTCAGTTTTTGGTGAAAAACATCTGTCACTATTCTTAACAAACACATGGTGTAGAAGTGAGACTTCTGTCAGCATTCTTAACAAATGCACGGTGTAGATGTGAGACTTCTGTCAGCATTCTTAACAAACACATGGTGTAGATGTGAGACTTCTGTCAGCATTCTTAACAAACACGATGTAGATGTGAGACATCTGTCAGCATTCTTAACAAACATGGTGTAGATGTGAGACTTCTGTTAGCAATTGAGGTCGGCAGGCTGCGCAGTGTAGAAGTACATCGAGATGAGAACGAGATATGATATCACCAGCACAGACCCTAAAACACATATCAGAAACAAACAGTATTAAGACTGTTCAATACTTCATGGAATCGATTCAAATCAACTTTTTTCCTTAATTTTATCTTTTGTCCCCGGTACTTTTTAAAAGGTAATCCCAAAAAGATAAAAGGTTTTGAAAAAACTTGGGTAAAACATTGTAAAAGTTGGGTTTTCCCCTTCCCCCGGGGTCCCCCCCCTTTGGCCCCCCAAAAAAATTCCCCCCCTTTTTTTTTTGCTGTTATTATTTTGGGGAAAAAATGGTTTAAAATTCCCCCAAACAATTTTGTCACGTTTCGTGATAATGACCATATATATATATATATATATATATATATATATATATATATATATATATATATATATATATATATATATAAAAAAAAAGGTTTTTACACAACCTTAATAATTTTAAAACCTCCCAAATTTTTTCCCCATATTGTTAATTAATTTTCATTATAACATTTTCACTGTCACTGCCGCAGCAAAGGTGCACCAACAGATATCGGCTGCCCGCAGACCCGTGGTTCCTGTACACAATCCACGGGTGGGACATCCGCCGATGATTCAAAGACTTAGTGATCACAGCGTTTAATGATAGTGGTCATCACGATGTGTCTGTAGGAGCCAAACTACTTTATAGTTGTTATATACACAGGTTACAGGGGCGGGACTTGAGAAGTTGTCTGGAGGGTCGACCATCTTCATGAATACGCAAGACAGTGTATTCTATATGGAGGAGACATTCACTTGCAATTGTGTGAACTAAGCCCTAGTTTTTCACGACGCAAAATCGGAATGGCCAGGGAAGGTAACAGTTGCGGGGTATTATTAAAATAAATTGCGGCGATGTTTACATTTTCGCTGTCGGCCCTTACTGATATCGGAAGACAAGACGGGTCGTGGGAATTGCTATTGAAATATGTTCGCGACGACGTTCACAACTTCAAGAATACGCACGCTCATCATATTTCTGCCCAAAATAATGTCCATTATTGTGTCGTTTAAGATACTTCTCTCAACCGACCTGGGAACATTGTAATAAAACCCGATCCGATTCATTCTCGGACATCGTTATGAATAAAATAATGAATGAATGTTCGCAAAAAGTTTTAGCCTCCCCTAAATAAACCGGCCGGGAGGGGTTTTTCAACAGCAATAAAAAAAAAAAGCGCAAAGGGGGAAAAGGGTGGAAAATGATTATAAACCCCGCCCGGGGGGAAAACGCGTGGTAATGTCAATGTCGTCCCATTAAGGGGAAAAAAAAGGTGCTGTCCAGATGCCTTTTAAAATAGGGGGGAAGGTTGGGGGGGATTATGCCACAGTTACACTTCCCGGATGGGAATGTGTAATTTATTTTTTCGAAATGACTTTCGAAAAAGTTATTTTCCAGGTTTTTAATTTTGATTTCTTCCATTTCTAAATATTGACGGGTGTCGTACATGAGAAGAGGGTTTTATGAGAGCTAAAAAAGAGTTTGGGATGATCGCCCGACGTCGGGGAAAAAAAATTTTTTTTTGCAAAAGTTATGAGGGTTCAATTGTGTACAGTAGAGACGGAGAAGAAATGTTGGATCAATTTTGAAAGCACACAACTTTCAAAGAAAGTGCAGTGGCTGCTGAGGCTTCTTTTGCACGGTTGTAACATGTTCTGTGTAGAGTTGTGACATCACGAAACGTTACCCTAACCACGAGTATGGAGCGCAGCCGTTGACGCAGTACTCCACGGTCGGCGCAACCACATTCCAAGGTAAGAATGTGAAATTGCTGTATATAAATCTTATATCTGTTTCATTATTTTCAGTCTTGGTAACTATCCATTTGATGTACGACCACAATAATTTCGTCCCCTTAACGAGCGACCAAAGAGTACCCTATGAAATCAGCATTAGCAGGTTGTTAATTTTCTTGAGCAAAATTAATAGTTATATAAAATTATTTTTTGTGCAGCGTGGCCCCAGAGGTCTTTCATGCGAACGCTAAATTAGCAGAGCGTTCTAATTCCCTCAGGTAATTACCCGATAATGTATTCACAGTAAATACTACATGAAAAAAAATAAAAGGGGATGATTTTGGGTGGTTTCAGATGTGCATGTTGACACACACTGTGACCAAAATGTCAACACAACTCAACATCAAATCAGACTGGGCTCAATCGAAAGTTGTTCTATCAACTGAAAATTTAATGCGTCTGATAGCAACCCCTTTTGTTTTTTAGCCCAGTCTGACGATAGTTAGTTTGTTGACAGGTCACGTGTGTGCCCTAATCTGAAAACCGGCCACAACTCACTCCCTCTCATGGACGTTTTTTTTTCATGTAGAATCCTTTTAGGGAATCACTTATGGGGTAATTACCTGTTAATTAGAACTTTGTTTTTTACGTTCCCTTGACCCCCCAAACTCCATAATGCTCAGATAGCCCCCCCGCGGGGATCTTCATGGACGCCCCTAATTGATTTGAACTAAATAGATTGTTTTATATCTATGGTTATATAGGTGAAAATTTGTATCAAGTTTGGTCGGTCTTTAAAATTCTGTTAGATCAAACCTATGTTAGCATAAGCACACACCTACCGACTGACAGCTGTCATATTTGACAGCTTGGTCCACGCTGCACAAAAACATAATTTCTACTCACTCCACACTACTTAATATTATGCTCACAGAAATTCAGACAACCTGCATAATGCTGATTTCATAGGGTACTCTTTGGTCGCTCGTGTATGGCGGACGAACACCTTATTGTGGTCGTACATCAAATGGATAGTTACCAAGACTGAAAATAATGAAACAGATATAAGATTTATATACAGCAATTTCACATTCTTACCTTGGAATGTGGTTGCGCCGACCGTGGAGTACTGCGTCAACGGCTGCGCTCCATACTCGTGGTTAGGGTAACGTTTCGTGATGTCACAACTCTACACAGAACATGTTACAACCGTGCAAAAGAAGCCTCAGCAGCCACTGCACTTTCTTTGAAAGTTGTGTGCTTTCAAACTTGATCCAACATTTCTTCTCCGTCTCTACTGTAGCACAATTGAACCTCTCATAACTTATTGCAGTATTTATTATTATTATAGAATGTATTGTTATCATCTCACTGACGTGCTGGTCGAGTCTAGTCACAATCTCTTATTTCTAGCTCTCATAAAACGCCTCTTCTCTATGTACGACACCCGTCAATATTTAGAAATGGAAGAAATCATTAATCCTGGAAATACTGACTGCTCAAATGAACTGACATCACACGGAAAAAGTCATTTCGAAAAAATAAATTACACATTCCCATCCGGGAAGTGTAACTGTGGCATAATCGGCCCACAACCAAGTTGACAGCGCGCGCTCCATTAGTAGAGGCATCTGGACGAGCACCGTTGTGTGTGTTGGCGCATGCGTACACTGGCACGACATTGACATTACCAAGAAGTTGTGCTTTGCGGATTGTCATAATCAGCCCGCCAACGGGGAACGAAATAGAAGTGAATATGTGATAAGTCATTTTCTTCATTTTTTTCTCGTTTTCCACATCTTCGATCGCTTCATCGTCTTATTATTTATATAATTACTAATACGCCGTTTTATTGCTGTTGAAAACATCCACGTAGACAACGAGATCTGGACTACGAGCTCTTCGATGCGTGCGTCACGGCGACCGGAACTCGAAGAAGCATTGTTCGCGAACATTCATTCATTATTTTATTCATAACGATGTCCGAGAATGAATCGGATCGGGTTTTATTACAATGTTCCCAGGTCGGTTGAGAGAAGTATCTTAAACGACACAATAATGGACATTATTTTGGGCAGAAATATGATGAGCGTGCGTATTCTTGAAGTTGTGAACGTCGTCGCGAACATATTTCAATAGCAATTCCCACGACCCGTCTTGTCTTCCGATATCAGTAAGGGCCGACAGCGAAAATGTAAACATCGCCGCAATTTATTTTAATAATACCCCGCAACTGTTACCTTCCCTGGCCATTCCGATTTTGCGTCGTGAAAAACTAGGGCTTAGTTCACACAATTGCAAGTGAATGTCTCCTCCATATAGAATACACTGTCTTGCGTATTCATGAAGATGGTCGACCCTCCAGACAACTTCTCAAGTCCCGCCCCTGTAACCTGTGTATATAACAACTATAAAGTAGTTTGGCTCCTACAGACACATCGTGATGACCACTATCATTAAACGCTGTGATCACTAAGTCTTTGAATCATCGGCGGATGTCCCACCCGTGGATTGTGTACAGGAACCACGGGTCTGCGGGCAGCCGATATCTGTTGGTGCACCTTTGCTGCGGCAGTGACAGTGAAAATGTTATAATGAAAATTAATTAACACATCCAGGGGGCATCCATCCATTGGGGTTTCTTGGTCCCCTAGCCCTTGTTCTTTTTTTGTTTAATATATTTATATATATATATATATATATATATATATATATATATATATATATATATATATATATATATATATATATGGTCAGTTATCACGAAACGTCGACAAAATTTTTTGGGGGTAATTTAAATTCAATAATTATACGGGCACGGTTTGGGCAGGAAAATTAAAACCCAACTTTTTCTTTTTTTTTACAACCGTTTTTTCATACATTTTTTTTCGGGTTTTTATTTTCTCATACAGTGTCTTCTTGCAATCAAGGTCACTTGGGGACGTGACAAGTGACCTGAATGGTGAGGTGACCCTAATGTGAGAGTAATCTTCTACAATACTGCTCTCATGATAAACAGTTGTAACTGTCATAGCTGACCTTAATTACAAGGTAACTGCATATCCAAGGTGATCTTAAAGTGAGAGGTACAACTGCATGTGCAAGGCAATTATACATTATGTTGATTTGAATCGATTCCATGAAGTATTGAACAGTCTTAATACTGTTTGTTTCTGATATGTGTTTTAGGGTCTGTGCTGGTGATATCATATCTCGTTCTCATCTCGACACTGCGCAGCCTGCCAACCTCAATTGCTAACAGAAGTCTCACATCTACACCATGTTTGTTAAGAATGCTGACAGATGTCTCACATCTACATCGTGTTTGTTAAGAATGCTGACAGAAGTCTCACATCTACACCATGTGTTTGTTAAGAATGCTGACAGAAGTCTCACATCTACACCGTGCATTTGTTAAGAATGCTGACAGAAGTCTCACTTCTACATCATGTGTTTGTTAAGAATAGTGACAGATGTCTCACATCTACACCATGTGTTTGTTAAGAATGCTGACAGAAGTCACAGATCTACACCGTGTGCTTGTTAAAAATGCTGACAGAAGTCTCACCTCTACACCGTGTGTTTGTTAAGAATGCTAACAGAAGCCCAAAATCTCCTTTCAAAACCAAAAATGTGTTTTTTAAGAAAATGCTTTGAGGGGGAAGTTCCCCTATTAAACACTTAAACAGAAAATAAGATTTTGCTTCGCTTAGCAAGAGTTGTGAGGAATTGTGCAAGTTTTACTCGTTCTATGTCACCACTATTGTCTCTGCATTGAATATCATATCATCTTTAAGATATGTACTAGGGGCCAAATAAAGACACTGCAAAACACAACAGCTAATATGTTCATATTTATTAAATGCATCATTGCACAAAGATTAACCAATACAAGTGGAAATGAACCACATATATCTGCCAAAGGCATCAGTTAAGAAACGGTACAACAACGGCATTTCTAAAAAAAACAATTAAAGTTCCCGATTAATGAATTTACATTTCTCCCCCAAACTGTTCATCCAAACAGATTTCAAGTTTTCCCAAAAATACCCCAAAACACATTTTGTATTTTGGCTAAAATTGGAAAATTTGATAAAGCCCTTTTATTTAAATGTCCAAATTCTTTGCCCCAAAAAATTATGTTCCCCAAAAACACCCCATTTACTATCCAAGATGGACTTTTTAAATGGGGATATTGGATTATATTAACATTAAATTCATAAAAAAATACTAATCAGAAATAATAAATAGGGTTTTAAAAATGTAACACTATAAACTGCATCTGCATGGGGGAATGGGAAAAAAAATCCCGGTGTACGTAACAATTCAATTCCCGGGTTTCTTTAAAACCCCCCCAAAAATCTGCTTTTTTAAAAGTTGACCCAAATAACATCACGGAAAGTGTGTCCAAAAAATTTAAAAAAACATCTTCAAAAGTAAAGTTATCTATTTTGGGGTCAACAATGCACTCCCCAAAATTCCAAATATCATCGGGTTTTGTCAACAAGTAAAAATGTACCTCAAGGGGTACCAAATAACATCACGGGAAAGTGTGTCAACAATTAAAACCACCTCTTCAAATGGGCCAATATCATCATGGTTTGTGTCCAAAAAAACCTTCCCAAATGGCCCAAATATCATCTTGGGGGTGTCCAAGAGCCCTGTACCTCAAATTACCGGGGTGTGTCAACCAAAACACATGTACAAAATTTCCAAGTATCATCTACAGTGTGTCAAAAAAGGGAAACAAATTACACCCAAATATCATCACGGGTGTGTCAACAAGTAGAAACATGTACACACCAATATATCAAGTATCATCTACGTGTGTGTCAACAAAAAACCATGTACCTTTAAATGGGCCCCCCTATCATCTACAGTGTGTCAACAAAGAACACATGTACCTCAAATGTAAAATTTCTCACTGTGTGTGAAAATTTGAAAATCCCTCCCAAAGTGCCAATTTCTGGCTTGGGAAAAGTTGGCCCTGTAAATCAAATGTCCAAAAAAAACATCTATTTAATGGCAAGTAGGGAAAAATGTACACTCAAATGTACCAAGTATAAAACTATGGTGTGTGTCAACAAGTAGAACCATATACCTCAAATGTACCCAAATATGTTTATTTGTGTGTCAACAAGTAGAAACCCTGTACCTCAAATGTTCCCAAATATCCTTTTGGTGTGTGTCCAAAAAAAGAAAAGTAAATCAAATGTTTCCAAATAAACATCTATGGGTGTGTCCAAATGAAACCCTATACCTCCCAAAAATACCCGTATCCTTTTGGTTTGTGTCCAAAAAAAATGTAACTTCCCAAAGTATCAAATAAACTCTCGGTGTGTGTCAACAAGTAGAACACATGTACACTCCAACGTAAACAAATATCATCTTTTTGTCAACAAGTAGGAAAAATGTACATCAAATGTACCAAAACTACGGTGTGTGTCAACAAGTAGAACACATTTACATTTAAAATTTTCCAAGTATCTCTACGGTGTGTGTCAACAAGTAGAACACATTTCACTCCAGTGTACCAAGTATCATCTATGGTATGTCTCTACAAGTGGAACACATATACACTCAAAAGGACCAAGCATCATCTACTGTGTGTGTCAACAAGTAGAACACATATACACTCAAATGAACCAAGTATCATCTACGGTGTGTGTCAACAAATAGAAAACATGTACACTCAAATGTACCAAATATCATATACGGTGTGTGTCAACAAGTAGAACACATACACTGAAATGAACCAAGTATCATCTACGGTGTGTGTCAACAAGTAGAACACATGTACACTCAAATGTAAGGATAATTAAACATTATGATATTATTTGCATGCATTGTTTTGACACTTAAAATGTAATATTCTCGAGATACGCAGCAGAATGACACAACGTTTACTAGTTTATTAGGAGTAAACAATGAACACAAAAAGGCATAGATCTAACATGAAGCGTTTGATGTATAATTACGACAGCTGCCAGCCCTGTTGGGGGACACCTTCTATTTCTTTGTGTTGGTGGTCATACTACACCCGGCTGGCGGCTCTCAACAGAACGTGTTGAGAACGGCAGTCACAAAGAGACTACACAGTGCCAGGACACCCACTGACAGTTGACTCGCCAGGACGCCCACTGATCGCGGAATCACTCCTTCTCGTATGTCGGCAACTTCAATTTTGGGGAAAAACCAAAGGGTTTTTTAAAACATCTAAATTTTTGGGCAAAAAAGGCCATTGCAGTTTTTCACCAAAAATTAAAACCTTTTTTAAGGAAACAATTTTTGGGGGGACTGTCTTTAAAATTTTCCCACACAAAAAAATTTTAAAACAAAAATCGGAAAATTTTGAAGGTTTGGGGGAAAAAACCAAATCCCATTTTTTTGTTTAAGAAAACCACGGTTTTTCCCCAAAGGGGTGAAAAAATTTGGGGATATTCAAATATCTTAATAACATATTTATTTAATCAAAGAGATTGGCAACAAAATAGAAATATTTGTTTGCATTTTTGTAATGTACAGTATTATATTTTTATTATTAAAATGCGATGTATCCTTGCCATTGTTTTTCCAAAAAAGCGATATATTGGTGTCATTGTTCTACAAAATGACATAAACGGACGCTAAGATAGACAAGTTGTCATTAAACATTTCTTACAAATTGATGTAAACACATTAGGGTGATTCCAGATTGTTGGTACATTTCAGGAGATGAAAATGAGCAACCAACTAAGCGAATATGTATTTATTTCATCTCCGAGAAGTCGTGTCATCATTGAAGAAATGAAACCGTGTAATCCATTGGATCACACTTTGAAGATAGCACCAGATTCCAAAGCGTCGTACTATCGGGATTCTGATATGGTGCAAAATGAAAATTCCTTGCTGCCGTAGAGACTTGCCAGCGGGAGCCCTAAAACGAACAGCCAAGATGTCCTTTCTGTACCTAAATATGTCGTTATCAACGAGGTCAATGTGGATAATGTATTCGTCTGTCTCAAGGCTGTCGCATTTCGATTGGTTTTGGGGGGGATGTTGAAGGCATGGCGACAAAAGGGCTCCATGGTTTGCTGGAAGGTTTCTATCATTCCTTGCAAGGACTGAGTTTTGGTTTCTTTGACAGTGATGGTATAACCATTCTCGTCAGCAATTGCCTTCCACTGGAGATGTTTCACAAGATCATTGGGGTCATATGGCGCGGCTATTCAATGGTGTTGTACTTGCAGTTTTTACATGCAGGCATTTACTGAGGGATCACAGCTTAATGATGTTGCCAAGTCTTCGATCCTCGGATCAGTAGGGATGATCCGCATCGCTGACAATTTCTCTGCCATGAGCCGTAATTAAGTTCTCATGCTGCTTACAGAGACAGGTCTGCAGATCCTTGGGAGGCAAGGCACAGAAAGGTCGCAGAACACATAAAAAGGAGTACGAGAGCTTCATGTGTGCATGTTCGACCTAGACCGTAATGTACAGTGTATCACAGAGTAGTCATCTCTGTTTACCAGTTGTGATCCTTGAGAAATCATCCCTCTCACAGAAGCTGCGAACCTCTTTCTTCTTGCGATCTCCAAACACTTTCTTGTTGGTTTCAGCTCTGTTATCATGCTTTGGAACTGCGTAACTGTGTCTTCTCTTTGAAAACCTGACAGGTTTTTCAGTGTATCGTTGGAGCTCATACCTTTTTAAGATAGATCCAGTGATGCAATGATCAATAGCTTTCCACTCTCTCTCTCTCACTCTCTTGCATTTTGACTGCAGGTATTTCTGTTGGATAATCTGCAACGATTTCTTGACTGGTGTCCATACTTGAACCTTTCGCAGTATATTTTGCACTTTTGTCAAAGGAGATTTAGCATGCAAAATATGTCTTGCCTCCCGACATTTGGTGGATCTTATTTTTTTATTTTTTCCCTTTTTTTTTTTTTAAGTTGAGCCTAACCTTTTTGGTTCCTGGTAACACTTCGTTCGATCCGTCTCACTTGCTTCTGGCCACATTCCCTCTCTTCTTTGGTTACAATACAACTGAATTGGGTGACTTAGGTGTTCCTATGGCAGCCAAAATTGTTGTCACGTCTGATTTTCCTTGTTTACTTGATTGCTGGTATCCCCTCCATTACTTTCCTGTTATCTTCCTTTCTTTGCCTGATTGGTTAGACATTGTTTTCACTTTTTAAATCTTTTCAGCTTGGTTTATTGTGCTTGCTTTGTTTGCAGATGCTCTTCTCTTCTAAATGCATCAGCATCTTGTCGCTGCTAGTACAGCCGCTGGTGTTCAGCATTTCTTTTTCTCATTATCTGCCAGAACATGGCGTATGTATGTGAAAATGTACAGTGCCTGTGACACCGACGATATTATGTATGTCCACGGACTTGTGTCGAAGGCCACATTGTCCTCGATCCCGGGATTAGGTGACGCTTCCTACTTAGTCATAGCCATGTGTTATTCTCTAGGTCAGTGGTTTAGTGTCGACATGTTTAGGTGTTAGACACAATTTGAAACACATAATCATAGGGGTCATAGCACTCCGATTTGTCTCAGCCTCACACAGTGTCAGGCTCGGTTAAATACCTTCGCCCTAGCTTTAAAATGTTTTCAGGAGTCAAGTTCCAAATTGTCCACAGCAGTCACAAAAATGCAGCTTAATCGTTGTCCCAGATACTGGCCATTATTATATTATTAACAGTAGCGATTATGACAAGTTATTTTAATATAGACATAATATCATTTCTGTGGCTAGGAGACAGATTTTGTCAATATTAATTGTTCTTTTTATAGGTGTGGTACTTAGAGGAGGGTCTGAAACACAATTCTGGAGGGATAAATACAGAAAAACACTATTATCAGTCTTTTTCCACCACCCATGTTCCTTATGAAATCAATTTCATCCCAAATAAGAAAGCAATGTTTTTAAGTGTGATATGTGTACAGTGGAACTTCATTTTGAACTGGATAAAAGTAACACAACTAGCAGAACAAATATTCTATGCTATAACAAATGTGGAAATATTTATGTACAGTTCTGCGGTGACCTTAATTGCAACGTGGCTTTGTTATCGAGGTAACCAAAAAAAAAAATTTAGGTTCCACTGTAGCTGTGAGGTTCCACTGTAGCTGTGAGGTTCCACTGTAGCTGTGAGGTTCCACTGTAGCTGCGAGGTTCCACTGTAGCTGCGAGATCCCATTAATATTACTAATATTTCTTATTGATTTATCATTGATGTAAAACTCATTTAAACACTTGGTTCTGTACGAATACGAATGACATTACATACAATGCAGATACAGTGTACTAGGCATATTTATGAAAACATCACACATTATTCCATAGTGGAAATATACGAAAAAATGTATGTTTAATATTAAATGATGTAGGCTAATTCTAGAAAATGTTGAGTAACTTGGCCAGTGAGAACTGAGAAAAGTTCAAATGATTTAATAAAAACACAACATGTATGCTTCAATGACAAGGGAGTTACCTCTATTTTCATATGTCACCTGTCAACAATGTCAATGAAGGTTTGTTCTTATACAGTGCAGTATC
>JAODUO010002857.1:0-5000 GCA_025642075.2 Ridgeia piscesae
TTTAATTTTTTCCCCCTTTTCCCGGGTCTCTCTCCCTGCTGAAAATATTTTCCCTCTATCAACCAACCCCCTCTGCCCAACGCAGACCACTGCGCATAGTTTTGAGTAGACTTTTATACAAATCTTTCGCTTATCAGTTCCACCACAGCATAAACAACAATTTGGGTCAAGGCGCCCGGGGCCCAACCTGATTTAGGTCCAACAGCTCCTGCTCTCGTTCCCCTCCAAAATTGGCCTCCCCTGGGACCCCATCCACATCATGTTATTGTCATTTCTCTTGAGATTGTAGCATAGGCCTTCTCCAGGACTATGAATCTAATTTCCATATCCTCCTGTCCTTCCAGTTTATTCTCAACCAGCTACTTCAGGGCAAACATCCCATCGGTTGTTCCTCTTCCTTGTCTTTAAAATCCAGCTGTTCTTCCCGATTCCCCTTACACTACAGCGCTTATTCTGATCCATTTTTCCCCCCTGGTTGAACTTCTACCCCATGACTCCTTCGGATTCACACTATTTCCTTTATGTTCCAACTGACTCAGCCATTCCCAACCTCTCCCGCACTTCATCAATGTATTTATCATTCCGCGAAATAGGCCCAAGATAAGACAATGGCCCAAAAAACACAATACGCAAAAGCATAACACAAAAATAAAAAAAAAAATTTCAACCACAACAATAAACACACCCCAATTTGGGGAAAGGGACCCGTCAACCCGAAAACCCCAAAGCACCACACACACACACACACACACACACACACACACACACACACACACACACCAAACCGTTGTGATTTTATTTAAACTGTTCTTGTGACTTAAATAGATGAAGAAAGGCATAATAATAAATGAGTGGCGTTGCAATCCCTATCTTCGATGCGCAATGTGTCAGAGTGAACAAGTTGGTTGTTTGTCTCTGTTTGTCTGTCTTCCTGTTGATTTCACTCCCCCATCCCTTCCTTTAAACATACAAATATTTTCTCTCCTTCTCCCTCTCCCCCCTCCCCCCCTCTCCCTCACTTTCTTTATCCTCTACTATTTCCCTTATCACTGTCTCTCTACACCCGTCTTCCTACATACTTTATTCCACCAATCCTATTCACCCCGTCAGCCGCAATTCAGTACGGTCATGGGTATTTGCACATTCGACAAGAAGAGTGAAACTACTGTGCAAAGCAACCTGGTTTTGTCCGTCGGTAATACCTGTCATGTTTCATTGTCAATTAACACAGACAATGCAAAGCTTCACTGCCGTGGACATTCTTAGCCTGACGTGCGGCTCCGACAATGGTATGTTCTTGGTCCCCGAAAACGCCACATGACAGTATGATTAGTAACATCTGTCGCGTTGCACCTGAGAGTTGCTACAAACAAATGACTTAAGCGTTCGTTCGAAAGCATGGATTCGTCGAAGTGCAGTTCTAGTCGAAATGCAGTTCTTCTGGTTTTCAGTACAAGACCAACTTTACGTGTTTATGGATGATTCGTGTTGGGTCGGGTGCAGTGTATCGTATGATATTCAGCAAACGATACACATTTGACGCTTTGACAGTTGTTCTCGAATGAGCTGCACATGTTGCACTTTGGGAGTCATCAAACATTGGGATATAAAATCAGACGCCAAAAAGAGAGCGACGACTGCTACAGAGCTTTAAGGTAGACTATGTGTGTAATGTTGTTGTTGTATTTAAAACGGCAATATGCAACTGTTGGTAGAACATTACATATATTGCCATGTGGTACAGTGTCGACATTCTATATTGCTAACCAGCATAGTAAAACCAGCACGTATACGGAAGACTAAAATTATTATCATTATGCACAAATGTTAGCGTCACTCTACAATGAATATAATTACGCAGATAACCCATTTCTCGTTAATCAAAACATAACTTTGGAACATATTTGATATGTAATGAATATATGCACTTGTGATTTGCATCGATATAAATCGTAGCTGAGCATTGTATTTATTTATTAAATAAAATAACTAAAAAAGGTTTTAATGCATCTTTTATTATCAAATTATTTTTGATATAAGCAAATAACCTTTTTTTATAAGGGAAAAAGTTTTAAATTGTAATAAGAAAAAAGTTTTAATTTAATGTTTTAACAAATAAATTTTAAAAACTTCAGTTTTAATTAATAAGCTTTTAAGTTTTTAAAAAAACAAGTTTACACCACTTTTCCACCAGCTAAGGCTGGACTTTGGGTTTATAAGCAAATAAAATGGCTACCTTTATTGACTGAGTGTTTCAACCGCACGTGGCGGAAGGGGGTACCAGTCCTTGGGGGCCAAAAGGGGAAAAAGTTCCCGGGGAAGGGGGGGGGGGCCAACCCCCAAATTGGAGGGGTATCTCTGGCCCTAGTAGTGCATTAGATTGTACTATAGGCTATGTACCCAGTGTCTCCCACTTCCTCATTCCCTCTCACTTTTTTTTTTCAAAATTTTTTTAAAAAGCTTTTATTTTTTTAATTTAAAATAAATTTTCGTTGTTTTAATCGTACAAAAACTAAACTTCAGGTAAGCTTTAGTTAATTTGTTGCACGTACAGAAAACTATAAATTATTTATTTTTAAAAAAAAGTTACAAAAATGCTGGAACTATTTTAAATTGTGAAAGAGTTAATAGCATACATTAAATGATAACTCTTTTATTCTTAGTAAATACAATCATATTTAAATATACTACGACGTTTTAATCGTCAAAATTTTAAAAAAACTAACCCACAATATATTAAAAATAATATATTCAATGTATGAATAAATAACTGCGATCATTCAATGTTAAGATACTTGTTAACATTTCTTTACCTTTATTTATACATGTATATGTTATCTAGTATAACCTTTTTTTAAACTTTTTGGTTTATTAAAGTTAAAATTTTTATATTTTTTTAATTAAAAAATAAATAAAATAAATAAAATGTATAATCGCACATTCCACCCTTTCTACTTACACAACCTGACAAAGTACCGCATAGTAAAACAACAATCAAAAATTAACCCAATAACGAAAATATCGAATATATCTTAACACATATTTTCCTTTTATTATATAAAAAATTTTTTCACGCAAGATAGGGTAATTCGTTATGCTGTTTACAGGTTCTACCTTTTTTTTATAAAATAATTTTTAAAATTATTATTTATAATTTATTTTTTATATTTTTTTAAATTCATTAACTCTTTTGTGTTTTGTTTGTGGTTTTTTTTTTTTTGTTTTGGTTTTTTGTGGGGGTTTTTGGTTTTTGGTGGGGTTTTTTTTAATTGTAAAAATTTTGTTAATACATATGTTTAAATTTTTTTTAAAAAATAAAAAAAAAAATGGCGGGGGGGAAAAAGGGGGTTACAAAAACCACCAAAAAAATTTTTAAACCCCAAAAAATTAATATTGGTTAACGTGGTGGGCAAAAAATGAATTTTGTTATGATATTTGCACAGAAAAACAAGTTTTATTTGTTCAAAATTTATTTTCACCCAGTATCAGTATACATGGATGTTGGATTGTTAACCATTAATACATAAATACATAGCAAACTGTGAATTTCATTATCTCAGTCTATAGCAATAAACAATATAAAGAGAAAATATGCTCACACGCGATACATAAAACACTGGACATAGTTTATCACCTTACAATGTAGTTGCTACCATCTTGTCACATCAACTGCAGTAAGTAATGAATAACCTGTGACAGGTTATATTATCGAGGGTTGAATGGATCCAATAAAGCAAACTTGAAGTATTTTCTTTGGCCCCAAAGTTTTTTGGACCCCACAACTTGTTAAACCCCCCTCAAACCCAAAAAAAAAACCTTTTTCCCCCCCAGAACAAAGATAGCCCACCAGAATAAAAACTAACCCACCAACATATTAAGTCCACCAGAATAAAGATAGCCCACCAGAATATAGACAACCCACTGGATCTCGCATCAAGTTGGTTTTCAACATTAGCTAACATATGTGTAACCACATGGGCAACAGTGAAACCTTACTTAGCCATCGAGACTCTACAAATTCACTTAATGTGTAAATTAAACAGACACTGTACAATTCATCCATTCTTTTTTTTTAAATTTAAAAAAAGGTTTAAATGAATGTTTAAGTTTTTAAATGTGCACGTCCTATAAGACATTTGAGTCAAGCAGCAGCATGGTGAGAACAACATATCTCTGCTTGCCAGTATCTGCAGTACTCCACAACCATTAACTTTCAGAAAGACTCATATCTGTGACATTTTCAAAACCAATGTCCCTCACAACTGCTTTTTTAAGGGCAAAATATTTAACCTTTGGTTGTTTTTTTTTAAATTTTTCAAAACTATCCCCCATACAAATTTCTCTGACAACAGAACTATTAGTGAGAGATGCATTTGTAACTTGAATATTTCTGACTTAAAGGGAGGATGCCAGCTCCTCTGCCCAGAATTGGTCAAGCAGTAATTTGTAATGGGAACCTACTGTGTGGGAAAGTTAAACATCAAAGGCTATTGTGGTTAACTCTGCTTGCCTTGGCATTACTCCCAATCCATTTTTATTTTGAAACTGAATGTTCTGTTTATAATTTGAATGAGTTGCAGGCAGAATCTTTCAAATTGCAATTTTTTTGTTCTTAGCTTAATAAAGTAACTAAACACAAATAATCAGGCAATAAACCTTCAACATGCATGTTGTAGTCATAAGAATAAAATAGTAAATGAAAAAACCTAGGAGCTGGTAACCCCACCAGTACTGTCAAATTGTAAAGAATTTTTAATTTCAAAAAACGGTTGTAGAATGAAGCCCATTACACAAAAATTGAATGGGAAAATATATATATTATGCATTCAGACTTCAACGTTACTCACCAGCATGAGAGATGAGCAAATAATCAACAGAACTATTCAGGAATCATTCTGACGGACTAGGAACAATTTAAACATTGACTTGGTTAGTACTCGAGTAATAGATCACTTACATTGTCCCAGATCATTGAGGCATATCTATAAGTAAGGCAAAAA
>JAODUO010002857.1:7500-10000 GCA_025642075.2 Ridgeia piscesae
ATGAGTCATATTGATGTCACCCGGTTGAATTGTTCTTGTAGTGGATACATCTGGAAATTCATTTGCATTTTGTTGAGACCATCCCATATATTTTAGATGTGATCATGAGTTGTAAAATGCATATCCTTTTTAAAGACAATAAAGTAAAGTGAAAGTAAAAGAGAGTACACGGGGTACGTTGCTGAAAAAGAGGCAGAGAGATAGACTTAAACTGAAGATAGACTGAGAGAGAGAGAGAGAGCGAGACAGAGAGAGAGAGAGAGAGAGAGAGAGAGAGAGAGAGAGAGGGGGGGAGAGAGGGGGAGAGAGAGGGAGGGGGAGGGAAAAAGAAAAGGGGAGGGAGGAGAGAGGGGGAGGAGAGAGGAGAGGAGAAGGGAGAAGAGGGAACACACACACAAATGAAAAGAGAGAGACAGAGAGACACAGAGACGGACACAGAGAGCAAGAGTGAGAGAGAGCGAGAGAGCAACACACACGCGAGAGACAGAGAGAGAGAGAAAGACAGACAGACAGACAGACAGACAGACAGACAGACACAGAGAGCGAGAGAGAGAGAGAGAGAGAGAGAGAGAGAGAGAGAGAGAGAGAGAGAGAGAGAGGAGAGAGAGGAGAGAAAACACAGAGACAGAGAGAGACAGAGAGAGACACAGAGACACAGAGACGGAGAGACACATACACATATACAGTGAGAGACAGATAGAGACAGAGAGAGACACAGAGAGAGACAGTGACAGACAGGTAGGCATACCGACAGACCGACAGATCGACAGACTGGCAGGGCCCGATGGAATCAAGTCTGTCTTTGGCCAGGTCTGCTCAAAGATGGCGCTGTTTGGACCTGACTCACTTATGCTGCCACATCGCATCTGGAAAGTTAAATTCATTGGTAAGTGTCCCCCCACTATAGAGTCTCGGTAAATATTGCGTTAATTGGGAGATTATTGTGGAGATCAAACTTTTTTTATTTTTCATATCCAAAACAAGATCTTTCTTTTTACCTGTAGGGGTTTTTAATCGACGTTACTCGTAGACTTCTTCAGACGTCTTCAGTACTGAAGAAATCGGCGTGTTTGTCGGACAAAACCTCTACGGTGAAAAGATAGTCTTGTTTTTATATAAAAAATGAAAAACTTGATTGGAAAAAGAAATCCTGAGAAATGTTCAGTAGTTGTGCGGATGTTTTCAAAACACTACAGACATCGTCACTTGAGTTGTTTAACTTCCTTCCTCCACTAGCATTAGTTTATTGCATACTTCATCCTAGAAATATTCTGTTGTTCTGATGCTCACGTGCCTTATTAGTCATTGTATGCACAACACTGAGTGGTTGTGCATCACAATTAGGTCTTAGATCATCCATTTTACAACTTTTTGTTCCTAAAACTGAACTCAATATTAGCAAACAAGCTGTGCCAAAGTCTGGAGTCAATCACCTATTACTGTAAAATCATTTAAAATTATAAACACCTTTAAAAATCAGACATGTTTGTTGGAAATCACTTTCTGACCCTAAAGGTTTGGTGGTTTCATTCTCCAGCGGTGACTCCTGCCTGGTCCCGTTTATGATTCTGCCATACGATTTTCAAAGGGGTGACACTCAACATGAGTTCTCGATAATGTAGGCGTTATAGACGTGTAACTGTTATTTTTATTATCATTCTTATAGAGAAAAGGTTTATTTATCCCCCAAGATCATAAGAAACAAAAGACTATTACACTGCAATCAAATCTACATGATTAATAAAAAATCTGGTAAGTATATAATATATGGTAACTTGGTAAAAATATACAGGATTATACCATATAAGGGATAAGGGACTTGGATTATACGATATAAGGGACTTATTACAGTTGTAAAAGCCACCCAATGAATTAATTTGAAACAGTAATTTATGTTATATAAATATATGACAATTAGTTAATCATTACTACGCAATAAATTTGTTTTATATATATAATTATATATATAAAATATATATATACATACAAAAATATAAATATATATATATATAATATATATATATATATATATTAAAAAATATATATATATATTATATATATATATATATATATATGTTTTTTTATATATAATTAAATTTTTTATATATATACAAACTTATTGCGATAGTTAACTAAATTTCATATATTTATATAACATAAACATATATACCAGTGTATTACACACGCACACACGATATACCAAGCAGCTCTATCGTGGTGTCTAGGTGAGAGTGTTGACGACTGTGGAGGCGGCTACAGTGAGTCTATCGCGGAGATGTGCGATGAGCTCCAGAACGGCTCCGTGGCTCTACTCTGGAGACTCCCAATGGCCGTGACGAGTCGGGCTCCAGCCGCGACTGCTACATGCTCAACCCCACCCTGCACAGTCACGTCAGCCAGAACATGTTCCGCTTCCTCGGTCAGTCACGCTTTAGTGATCACATCATAGTGCGGTGTAGATACCTGGCAATTACTCTCAGCAGTTTGAGCGGTTGTGAGT
>JAODUO010002857.1:15000-19098 GCA_025642075.2 Ridgeia piscesae
CATCAGTGACATCATGTCCCAGGTAGGTGGACTGGTTCATATCAAACTCCCATCATGACATCATGTCCCAGTAGGTGGACGTTCATATCAACACTCCCTCATGACATCCATGTCCCAGGTAGGTGGACTGGTTATTCAACACTCCCATCAGTGACATTCATGTCTCAGGTAGGTGGACTTGGTTCATATCAACACTCCCATCAATGACATCCATGTCCCAGGTAGGTGACTTGGTTCATATCAACACTCCCATCAGTGACATCCATGTCCAGGTAGGTGGACTTGGTTATATCAACACTCCCATCATGACATCATGTCCAGGTAGGTGGACTTGGTTCATATCACACTCCCATCAATACATCCAGTCCCAGGTAGGTGGACTTGGTTCATATCAACACTCCCATCAATGACATCCATGTCCAGGTAGGTGGACGGTTCATATCAACACTCCCTCATGACATCCATGTCCCAGGTAGGTGGACTGGTCATTCAACACTCCCATCAGTGACATCATGTCCAGGTAGGTGACTTGGTTCATATCAACACTCCCATCAGTGACATCATGTCCAGGTAGGTGGACTTGTTCATACAACACTCCCATCATGACATCCATGTCCCAGGTAGGTGGACTTGGTTATATCAACACTCCCATCAGTGACATCCATGTCCCAGGTAGGTGACTTGGTTCATATCAACACTCCCATCAATGACATCCATGTCCCAGGTAGGTGACTTGGTTCATATCAACACTCCCATCATGACATCATGTCCAGGTAGGTGGACTTGGTTCATATCAACACTCCCATCATGACATCATGTCCAGGTAGGTGGACTTGGTTCATATCAACACTCCCATCAGTGACATCCATGTCCAGGTAGGTGACTTGGTTATATCAACACTCCCATCAGTTTTTTTTTTTTTTTTTTTTTTTTTTTTTTTTTTTTAAAAAAAAAAAAAAAAAAAAAAAAAAAAAAAAAAAAAAAAAAAAAAAAAGGGCTATGTCCCAGTAGGTGGACTTGGTTATAACAACACCTATCAATGACAACTATGTCCCAGGTAGGTGGACCTGGTTCATGTCAACACTCCCATCAGTGACATTCATGTCCCAGGTAGGTGGACTTGGTTCATATCAACACTCCCATCAGTGACATCCATGTCCCAGGTAGGTGGACTTGGTTCATATCAACACTCCCATCAGTGACATCCATGTCTCAGGTAGGTGGACTTGGTTCATATCAACACTCCCATCAGTGACATTCATGTCCCAGGTAGGTGGACCTGGTTCATATCAACACTCCCATCAGTGACATTCATGTCCCAAGTAGGTGGACAAGGTTCATATCAACACTTTCATCAGTGACATCCATGTCCCAGGTAGGTGGACCTGGATCATGTCAACACTCCCATCAGTGACATCCATGTCCCAGGTAGGTGGACTTGGTTCATATCAACACTCCCATCAATGACATCCATGTCCCAGGTAGGTGGACTTGGTTCATATCAACACTCCCATCAGTGACATCCATGTCCCAGGTAGGTGACTTGGTTCATATCAACACTCCCATCAATGACATCCATGTCCCAGGTAGGTGAACTTGGTTCATATCAACACTCCCATCAGTGACATTCATGTCTCAGGTAGGTGGACTTGGTTCATATCAACACTCCCATCAATGACATCCATGTCCCAGGTAGGTGGACTTGGTTCATATCAACACTCCCATCAGTGACATCCATGTGCCAGGTAGGTGGACTTGGTTTATATCAACACTCCCATCAGTGACATTCATGTCTCAGGTAGGTGGACTTGGTTCATATCAACACTCCCATCAATGACATCCAGGTCCCAGGTAGGTGGACTTGGTTCATATCAACACTCCCATCAATGACATCCATGTCCCAGGTAGGTGGACTTGGTTCATATCAACACTCCCATCAGTGACATCCATGTCCCAGGTAGGTGAACTTGGTTCATATCAACACTCCCATCAATGACATCCATGTCTCAGGTAGGTGGACCTGGTTCATATCAACACTCCCATCAGTGACATCCATGTCTCAGGTAGGTGGACTTGGTTCATATCAACACTCCCATCAGTGACATCCATGTCTCAGGTAGGTGGACTTGGTTCATATCAACACTCCCATCAGTGACATTCATGTCCCAGGTAGGTGGACCTGGTTCATATCAACACTCCCATCAGTGACATTCATGTCCCAAGTAGGTGGACAAGGTTCATATCAACACTTTCATCAGTGACATCCATGTCCCAGGTAGGTGGACCTGGATCATGTCAACACTCCCATCAGTGACATCCATGTCCCAGGTAGGTGGACTTGGTTCATATCAACACTCCCATCAGTGACATCCATGTCCCAGGTAGGTGGACTTGGTTCATATCAACACTCCCATCAGTGACATCCATGTCCCAGGTAGGTGGACTTGGTTCATATCAACACTCCCATCAATGACATCCATGTCCCAGGTAGGTGGACTTGGTTCATATCAACACTCCCATCAGTGACATCCATGTCCCAGGTAGGTGAACTTGGTTCATATCAACACTCCCATCAATGACATCCATGTCCCAGGTAGGTGAACTTGGTTCATATCAACACTCCCATCAGTGACATTCATGTCTCAGGTAGGTGGACTTGGTTCATATCAACACTCCCATCAATGACATCCATGTCCCAGGTAGGTGGACTTGGTTCATATCAACACTCCCATCAGTGACATCCATGTGCCAGGTAGGTGGACTTGGTTTATATCAACACTCCCATCAGTGACATTCATGTCTCAGGTAGGTGGACTTGGTTCATATCAACACTCGCATCAATGACATCCATGTCCCAGGTAGGTGGACTTGGTTCATATCAACACTCCCATCAGTGACATCCATGTCCCAGGTAGGTGAACTTGGTTCATATCAACACTCCCATCAATGACATCCATGTCCCAGGTAGGTGAACTTGGTTCATATCAACACTCCCATCAATGACATCCATGTCTCAGGTAGGTGGACCTGGTTCATATCAACACTCCCATCAGTGACATCCATGTCTCAGGTAGGTGGACTTGGTTCATATCAACACTCCCATCAGTGACATCCATGTCTCAGGTAGGTGGACTTGGTTCATATCAACACTCCCATCAGTGACATTCATGTCCCAGGTAGGTGGACCTGGTTCATATCAACACTCCCATCAGTGACATTCATGTCCCAAGTAGGTGGACAAGTTTCATATCAACACTTTCATCAGTGACATCCATGTCCCAGGTAGGTGGACCTGGATCATGTCAACACTCCCATCAGTGACATTCATGTCTCAGGTAGGTGGACTTGGTTCATATCAACACTCCCATCAATGACATCCATGTCCCAGGTAGGTGGACTTGGTTCATATCAACACTCCCATCAGTGACATCCATGTGCCAGGTAGGTGGACTTGGTTTATATCAACACTCCCATCAGTGACATTCATGTCTCAGGTAGGTGGACTTGGTTCATATCAACACTCCCATCAATTACATCCAGGTCCCAGGTAGGTGGACTTGGTTCATATCAACACTCCCATCAATGACATCCATGTGCCAGGTAGGTGGACAAGGTTCATATCAACACTTTCATCAGTGACATCCATGTCCCAGGTAGGTGGACCTGGATCATGTCAACACTCCCATCAGTGACATCCATGTCCCAGGTAGGTGGACTTGGTTCATATCAACACTCCCATCAGTGACATCCATGTCCCAGGTAGGTGGACTTGGTTCATATCAACACTCCCATCAATGACATCCATGTCCCAGGTAGGTGGACTTGGTTCATATCAACACTCCCATCAGTGACATCCATGTCCCAGGTAGGTGAACTTGGTTCATATCAACACTCCCATCAATGACATCCATGTCCCAGGTAGGTGAACTTGGTTCATATCAACACTCCCATCAGTGACATTCATGTCTCAGGTAGGTGGACTTGGTTCATATCAACACTCCCATCAATGACATCCATGTCCCAGGTAGGTGGACTTGGTTCATATCAACACTCCCATCAGTGACATCCCTGTCCAGGTAGGTGGACTTGGTTATATCA
>JAODUO010002858.1:0-2500 GCA_025642075.2 Ridgeia piscesae
TTTTTCCTTTCTGCCTTTCTGCCTTTCTGCCTTTCTGCCTTTCTGCCTTTCTCTCTTTCTCTCTTTCTCTCTTTCTCTCTTTCTCTCTTTCTCTCTTTCTCTCTTTCTGTCTTTCTGTCTTTCTCTCTTACTCTCTTTCTCTCTTTCTCTCTATCTCTCTATCTCTTCCTCTCTCACCCTCTCGCTTCCTCTTTCTCCCTCTCTCTCCCCCTCTCTCTAACTCTGTTTTTGCGTTACGAATTCATTTATTTAGCTTTGTGTTTGGTTGAAACATATTCTAATACTATTTGACATAGGCAGAGGGAGCCGTCACTCCATTTCATTAGAAGGCAACATAATTAATAAAAAATAGTATTTGGGCATGATTATAAGTATAAGATTAACTAGTAAACAACAATATTTCAATACAATTGGGAAATAACATTTTCCATTTGAGTGAGATTCAACGGGAAACGCGAAGGATGTTTTTGTTCATATCGCTAATTGAAATACAACCAAAAAATCATTGGAATGACGACGGCTGTGAGCAAGTAAGAGAAAGACAAACTATTCACCGTAAGTCAGATGGAATCATTTGAGTAAAAAACAGTTCGGCGAGAATGTTGATATACTGTTTATACGAGGTATCACGTTAAATTAGTGTGCGTGTGCGTGTGCGTGTGCGTGTGCGTGTGCGTGTGCGTGTGCGTGTGCGTGTGCGTGTGCGTGTGCGTGTGCGTGTGCGTGTGCGTGTGCGTGTGCGTGTGCGTGTGCGTGTGCGTGTGCGTGTGCGTGTGCGTGTGCGTGTGCGTGTGCGTGTGCGTGTGCGTGTGCGTGTGCGTGTGCGTGTGCGTGTGCGTGTGCGTGTGCGTGTGCGTGTGCGTGTGCGTGTGCGTGTGCTGCGTGTGCGTGTGCGTGTGCGTGTGCGTGTGCGTGTGCGTGTGCGTGTGCGTGTGCGTGTGCGTGTGCGTGTGCGTGTGCGTGTGCGTGTGCGTGTGCGTGTGCGTGTGCGTGTGCGTGTGCGTGTGCGTGTGCGTGTGCGTGTGCGTGTGCGTGTGCGTGTGCGTGTGCGTGTGCGTGTGCGTGTGCGTGTGCGTGTGCGTGTGCGTGTGCGTTTTGCGTGTGCTGTGTGTGCGTGTGCGTGTGCGTGTGCGTGTGCGTGTGCGTGTGCGTGTGCGTGTGCGTGTGCGTGTGCGTGTGCGTGTGCGTGTGCGTGTGCGTGTGCATGTGTATTAAATGAGCACATCATTACACCTTCTGAACAGACAGTCACAAAGTCGCTAACCTGTTGTTGTGCGCGCTAAGCGCTACGCGGACTGGTGACAATAAATAAGAGGACCGTGATATGGAGCAATAGCAACCACGCGACAGCCATCTGTCTATGTCATTTACTGTCGTGCATTGTCACACTTTCTATAGATCGCGTCTCAACCGGCTTCATTTGAATGTATAGTATCACGCATTAGCGGGTGTAGCAGAGTTTCCCTTGGAAATTACCCACGGGGATTTTGTGTTTACTTTTAAAGATATGTTTTTCTCTTCATTTGTCTATGTGTATGTGCATATGTTTATGTATACTTATATATATATATATATATATATATATATATATATATATATTTATAATTTTTAATTATTATTTGTGTATGCGTGTTGTGTGTGTGTGTGTGTGTGTGTGTGTGTGTGTGTGTGTGTGTGTGTGTGTGTGTGTGTGTGTGTGTGTGTGTGTGTGTGTGTTTTGTGTGTTGTGTGTGTGTGTGTGTGTGTGTGTGTGTGTGTGTGTGTGTGTGTGTGTGTGTGTGTGTTGTGTGTGTGTGTGTGTGTGTGTGTTGTGTGTGTTTGTTTGTGTGTGTGTTGTGTGTATGTGTGTGTGTGTGTGTGTGTGTGTGTGTGTGTGTGTGTGTTGTTTGTGTGTGTGTGTGTGTGTTGTGTGTGTGTGTGTGTTGTGTGTGTGTGTGTGTGTGTTTGTTTGTTTGTTTGTGTGTGTGTTTGTCTGTGTGTGTGTGTTTATGTGTGTATGTTTTTGTATGTAATCAATGTCGCGACTACTATGGTGAGTAAAATAAGTAAGAATATATATAATATATATATATATATATATATATATATATATATATATTGAATAAATACATACTTGGGCAAATAAATAAGTAAATGATTGAAAATATTATTAAAAAATAAATAATCTGAAATTGTTGTTCTTAAATAACCAATCAATGTCCAAAACTGTGTTAAATCCATGGCTATAAAACAACAGTCATTGTCGCTGTGTTCTCGTCATATCGAGAGGTCTCTCTTCAGCCGTCTGTTCACGGTCGAGTGCTCGCAGAGCGATGACGTCGACGGAGCACCGCAGCGTACGTCAATTGGGTCGCGGGTCGGCACTTACCGTCGGCGGTAGCGTCGTACGTGGCCAGGCTCTGAATGATATGACACATGTGTCGACGAAACAGTGGTCGATCTCTCGTTAGGCGGATGCGTCGCGTGGCAAACGTAACATATGTCCAAACAAAGACGCCTC
>JAODUO010002858.1:7500-28451 GCA_025642075.2 Ridgeia piscesae
AATGTGCAAACTGTCAGACAACTACTTTTATAACACAGTGTAGCGAATGAACATGGCTATGCTGTATGTGCGCGCGTTTTAGTCAGTGTTTCTATTAACTCAGTCAATCAATATATGTATAATTTAGATCGATTTCGCATTGTTCCTGAATTTTCCATATATGAACTTACATGTGCCGACACTCTTCTACGCCACACGAACACGAACACTGCGACACACGAGGTAAGTAAATAAAATAAATAGCACAATACATCTTGAAGGATTACATCGTCATGCTGATTATAAAACTCAATACATATTAACCAACTAGGTAAACAACACAATGTAACATACGGCATTTAACAATATGTCAGTAATCAGAAACGACATATGCCATGCAACGCTTCAGCCTAAATAACATCACAAATACCTCTGATTTAAATACAACACCAGTATTCGCACATAGTAAGTGTCAGTCAGCTACTTACATAACATTCTTTGGTGAATGAGCGTGGTGTTTATGTGTGATACATTTTTGTCAGTGTGTCTGATGTCTCTGTTAGTCAATCAATCTCTAGTTAATGTCGATTTCGCATATCTCCCACTGTTCCTGCACGTTCGGTATCTGAACGTACACGTGCTCGCAGTCTTCTCCGTCACACGTACACTTGGCCACACACGAGGTCAGACCGCCGTTCTCGGGACCAGTGGCTGTGCCCAGTTGGCAGATGAGATAACGTCCATCTATTTCGCATTGCGACCACGCGGTCTTTCGAACCAACACCTCAATGTGGGGCTGGGAACAGACGATGTTGCGACCTGTTATCGCGACAGAGAACGACATCTTGATTGCTTCTGGGACATTCATCTTGATCACGAGTCCGTCTTGGAAACATTTCCACTGTGGCTCTGGAGCCCAACGCCAGGTAGTGGCTGAGAAGACGTACATATCCGTCTCGTCTAGGATCAGGCACGTGGCGTTATTCTTGTCGTACAGAAGCATCGACCTTTCCACCGACGCCGGGGGATCCAACACAGGATGTATCGCTACGACAAAACAAAACATAAATACATTACCATCAAGACCAATATAACATCTGGATATATTAGTGAGCAAAACGGTTTTTGTCACTGCATATATAATTGTATATGTTGCCGTTCACCACGCTGATATCTGTTTTATCATTTATGTGCGAAATTGTAAATTGAGCGATAACAGGAGGGAACATGTTTACGCTTTACGTCACCGAAACGTTTGTTTCTCGCCGCATGCAAATGTTTATAATAAATATAATAATACTAAAACTGTATTTGCCATTTACGTACACTTCATGTTAAATAGGAGTGTGTTATTGCGTTGAGTCACATAGTGTCTATATATAATAAAATATGACAACAAAATATATAATGTATATAAAATTTTCTTTAAAATGATAATAATACATTATATATTTTAAATAACTACGTTAAGCTAGTGAATAAATAAATAACTAAATGAATCTAAAATGACGTTTGAAATGATAAATTATCAATTTAACAATGATCATGCTCAGCTAGAAAATAAATAAGTAATTAAATAATGTATAAGTAAATACATATTACAAGTCTAAAATGTGACTTAAAATAAAAAGTATTTATTTTAAATTATTGAATAATTGTTAAAACGGAATGCACCCAAATAAGATTATGATGATATTAAACATTATATTAAACAATATGTTAAACAATATATTAAACATTATATTAAACATTATATTAAACATTATATTAAATTATGTAAACATTTATACTTATCATTATTATGTTAAGCTAAGATTTCACAATAAAAGAAGGTGTGTTGTTCATCACTATCGAACCGTTATTTGACAACAGGTAGACCTACACTCCACACATCTACGGTCCGGCTACACAAACCAGTGTCAGAAAAAAGTACATGCCCGCCAAAGTGTCGAAAACAGCCAAAATAATATTCGAAAGTCTATTTAGCTATGTTCTAGGTTTCATTTCTGATAAGGCTGCTACGGCACGGGAACTATTTCTAAGGCGATTTTGTTTTGTACTGCTTCTAAAACGTTTCCATGACGGTAATAATTCGAACAGATGATTAGTGGGGTGAGTTTGTTCTTAAATAATATCGCCAGGTCTTTTGTTTTGTATATGTCGTTGTATAATATAGCTGTTAGAGGGGTGAGTGCACTGTCGACAATTTCGAGAGCTGTTTTCAGAACCTGTTTCTCTGGCGCTGGCTGATAAAACTATTGAGAATGGATGAATAGTCTCAAAAGCAGAACGAGAGAACTGTATGAGTGTCTTTCTCCTCAGCTTGAATTGTTTTAGTTGGCGCAGGAGATACAGCCTCTTTTGGGCCTTATTCACGATTGTATCTGTGTTATTGTCTCCTCCCTAGTCACTAGATATTATTGTGTCCAGGAATTTGAAACAACCCACTCTTTCGACACGTTGACAATTAATGATATTGGGAGCAACTGGGACGTTCGTCTTCCTAAAGTCAACCATCAGTTCCAGTGTCCAGGAAAACACTGCTGGAGACAAATTGTAACAACCTGTGATCGCTGTCAAAGAAGTACGAGTAGGCAATAACATGTTGATGAATCTAGTGACAATAGTTGAAGTTGTCAAATAGTTTCTGAGGGATGACGGCGTTGAACGCGGAACTGTTATCTACGAATAGCTTACGTGCATATACATTAGGATACGTCAAGAGCTGCCTCACAGAGCACAGGGCCAAGGCAACAGCGTTACACATGTGTAGTGACGATCATCACATTTCCGAATTTTCGATTAGCAATCTGATAAACTAATATTTGTAGGTTTTCCTTTTGCTCGTATTTGTTTGCGACGAAGACTGTTTCAAAAGCATCAAATTCGGCAAGCCTTTGTATTGAACAAGAACAATACAATTGTCAAATAAACAAAATTCATTTCGAAACGACGTACCATTATTAACATTCTGCGCAATGGTGCCAATGGCATTACAAAACAGCCCAGTGTGCTCTCTCTTCATTTTAATGTTAATATATTCAATACATAACTCTATTTGATATATACATAAACATCGAACATGGCAATTACAAAGGTAGTTTCATATCTACTATAAATTGATTTGAAATATAAATTGCTAAGTTATTCAGAAGATGCTGGCGAGTGGAAATGCCAATGTGGATTATTGTTATCACGTGTGTATGTGAAAAAGTCCAATATATCGCAGGAATTTTAAATGGAATTATTGTTGTTATAATTTGAATTTCTAAAAAGAAACCGCATAAATAAACCGAACAGTAAAAGGATACCGATATGCATATATAATTCATTATTTGCTGCATTTGAAAAGTAATTAATTATTTCATGCAATAGTATTCTTCTAGATCTGCATAAATTAATGTACTGGAAAAATGCTGAAACGACAACAATCATGGTGTGTGGACAGCGGAAATTTTGCAGTGCGCGGATGGTTTTATTAATTCAATTGTTTTCATAATTATAGTATGAATAGAACGTTATGACCTGATGAAGTGTCAATGGAGTAGTTAATTTGTTTGCGGAACATTTATGCCTAGCTTTATTTTCCATGTTGGCAAAGAGGATGACACCTTTATGACAGTGTATTACGCAAACGATCGCAACTTTGTTTAGTCGCTGTATTTTGAAGAACACTACGATAATCGCGACGGTATTGTAATTTCTCATCATTCGCACATATGTCTGAGGAATATTCTAATTAGAAGAGAATATAGAACAAAACATTAGCAGGCATACTCATTTATATTTTAATCTAAACAACAACCTGTCTCGTTACATAACACGTAGCAGCCAGTCGATATCTGATCAACACACTTGTGATTATACAATTTCATCTTGGTATTCTTTATCAAAGCGACACAGCAATACGTATAAACTTACGGTTTGCGCAGCTCAAACCATCATAGCCAGGAACACATTTGCAGGTAAATCCATTGAGTTTATCTGTACATTTGCCACCATTGGCACATGGACTGCTGACACATTCGTCCACGTCTGAAACAATCGTGTGACATTATAATCTCTAAGAAATTGTCGCTGTACCTATGTTGAGCGTGACGGTCCGACACCATTATTATAATAGATAACATATTATAAAGTATAACATGTTATCGAGTAGCGCCGTTGCTAAGAATTTTTCATATATTCGATTAAGTAATGCTGAATAATGCCTAAACCACAATATTCAAGGTGTGTAGAAAATAACAACTTACAGTACGAGGCACGGTTTTATTAATCGCCCCTTTGAAATGTTTATCTTACAATATTATCATATTTTGTAGAAAATTTATTTATTTATCGTATAATATTTTCAGTTTTTAGCATATTTATTCCAGTATTATATCAATTGTTTGCTAACGTTTACATTTTTACACATTTGACTTTACTGCATGCATGTTGTACAATGTGGTGTGGTTTATATATTGTGTTATTTTTATGCATTTTCCAAAGTGCATGTAAACGTACTGTTTCCGCAGGTCAAGCCATCAAAGCCAGGAACACATTTGCAGGTGAATCCGTTGACTTTATCCGTACATGTTCCACCATTAGCGCATGGACTGCTGACACATTCGTCCACGTCTGCAACAATCGTGTGCCAGTAGAGCCACTAATAAACTGTCGCTGTAGATATAATGAGCAGGTCGGCACGATACACTTATTAGGACGTCTAACGAATAGTGCATTTACTAAGAATCCTTCATATATACAATTAAGAAATAATGAATAGTGTTGAAACATATCAGTCTCTACAATTGTCACTGCAATGTTTATTTGTATAATATAAATTTTGTCATCTTATACTATAGTCATATTTTTGTAGCATATTTATTCCAGCATGTGATATAATTTACAGCAATCGTCTATATTTGGATATACTAGATATTACTGTATACATTCATTATTATGTGATTTAATTTAAATATTGTGTTATTTGTATCAATTCCCTGAAGAGCAATATGTTGATCAATTACATGACAGGACAATAAAGTTATTATTATAGTTGTTATTATTTTGAAGAATTCTACGATATGCAAAACGACATTATACTCTGTGTTCATTCGCACACATATTAACGTAATATTCTGTTTTGAAGAGGATATAGTAAACAACAAAATAAGCAGGCATTTTCTTGTTTACTTCAATCAAGAAACAAGCTATCTTGTCAAAATACTTCGTTGCAGATTGGCGATATCTGGTCAATATATTGACACATACTTTGTCTTTGTATACTTTATAAAAATAGCACATCAATACATGTAGACTAACTGTTTCCGCAGGTTAAACCATCATAGCCAGGAACACAGCTACAGGTGAATCCATTGACTTTATCAGTACATGTTCCACCATTGGCGCATGGACTGCTGACACATTCGTCCACGTCTGCAACAATCGTGTGCCAATATTATCACTAATCAATTGTCGCTGTATATATGTTGAGCGCGACGGCACGACACCATTATTAGAAAGACTGAAATGCGCCATTACTAAGAATCCTTCATTCTGAAACCACAACATTCAAGGTTTGTGGAAAGCGACATATCACCGTCTCTATCACTGCCACTGAAATGTTTTTTTAATCACATTTATTCATTTTTCTTATAATATGTTCGTATTTATTCCAGTATTAGTTCAATTTTATAGCTAAAGTTTACATATTTATACTATTGATTTTAATGTATACATGCATTACTGTTAAATGAGATTGAAAACTGATTTATTTGTATGCATCCTACAAAGGGCGAGATGTTTTTGTGTTCCATGACTAGAAAATGAAATGATTATTACTACTATGTTGAAAAACACGAATAACACTACGATATGCGCAACGGCATTTCACCTTTCGCTCATATTTTATAGCTATGGTCTACATATTTGTATTATTGATTATAATGTATGCATGCATTACTATTATAGTTGATTTAACTATTGTGTTTTTATGCATCCTACAAAGGGCGAGATGTTTTTGTGTTCCATGACTGGAAATAAAATTATTATTACTATTATTTTAAAGAATACGAAGCAACATGTGGACACGTGCAACGGCATTATACCATGTCACCATTCACTCAAACGCGTAAGTAAACTCTGGCTGGAAGATAATATATAGGAAATATCGATCTTAGTAGGCATATTCCTGTATATATCAATCAAAACAACAACCTGTCTCTTCATATACTACGTCACAGTTAAGTGATATCTGATCAATACAAATACTTTTAAAACGTAGTATATGTTATTTTATTACACCCGTTCAATTTAATAACATTTGTGATGATAACATGTTATCTTAGTCTTGACACAGCAACACATGTAAACTTACTTTGACTGCAGGTCAAACCATCATAGCCAGGAACACAGCTACAGGTGAATCCATCGATGTTATCAGTACATGTTCCACCATTGGCGCATGGACTGCTGACACATTCGTCCACGTCTGCAACAATCGTGTACCAGTATTGTCACTAATCATTTATCGCTGTATATATGTTGAGGGTGACGGCACGACACCATTATTAGAAATACTAAAATGTTATTGAATAACGTCATTACTACGATTCATTACGAATAATTCTGAAACCGCAACATTCGATGTGTGTTGAAAGCGATCAACCAAACACTGTGTCTAAAATTGCCTCTTCATATTTATATCACATTACTTTTTTTGTTTTAAAATGTTGTCATTTTGATTTGAGCATAATTATTCCATTATTTGATCTATTTTATAGCTATCGTTTACTTATTGATATACTTGAATTTACTGTATGCATGCATTATTATATTACGGGATTGAAATATTATGTTATGTTTATGAATCCTCCAAAATTCAAGATGTGTGTGTCTTCCATAACTGGAAAATAATTATTCTTACTATTATTTGAAGAACACCACGATAGTCGTAATGGTATCATACTATTTGATCATTCGCTCAAATGTTTATGTAACCTTCTGATTCGAAGATGATATAGGAAGCATAACTAGCGTACTTTTTTTTGTATATTTCAATCAAATCAACAAATTGTTTCGTCACATGGTGCATCGCAGCTTATCGATATCTGAACAATACCATGACAAAGTAGTATTGGTAATTTTTTTTAAACCGTTCAATATGATAATGTTGTGATGATAATATTTTACCTTTTGTACCCTTTATAAAAAATAACACAACAATATTTGTAGACATACTGTTTCCACATGTCAAACCATCATAACCAGGAGCACATTTGCAGATGAATCGGTTGACTTTATCCGCACATGTTCCACCATTGGTGCATGGACTGCTGACACATTCGTCCACGTCTGCAACAATCGTGTACCAGTATTGTCACTAATCATTTATCGCTGTATATATGTTGAGGGTGACGGCACGACACCATTATTAGAAATACTAAAATTTTATTGAATAACGTCATTACTACGATTCATTATGAATAATTCTGAAACCGCAACATTCGATGTGTGTTGAAAACGACCAAACACTGTGTCTACAATTGCCTCTTCATATTAATATCACATTACTTTTTTTGTTTTATAATTTTGTCATTTTGATTTGAACATAATTATTCCATTGTTTGATCTATTTTATAGCTATCGTTTACTTATTGATATACTTGTATTTACTGTATGCATGCATTATTATATTATGGGATTTAAATATTGTGTTATATTTATGAATCCTCCAAAATTCAAGATGTGTGTGTATTCCATAACTGGACAATACTTATTCTTACTATTATTTGTAGAACACCACGATAGTCGTAATGGTATTATTCTATTTGGTCATTCGCTCAAATGTTTATGTAACCTTCTGATTCGAAGATGATATAGGAAGCATAACAATTAGCATACATATTTTTGTATATTTCAATCAAATCAACGCATTGTTTCGTCACATGGTGCATAGCAAGTTATCGATATCTGAACAATACCATGACAAAGTAGTATTGGTAATTTTATTTAAACCGTGTTCAATATGATAATGTTGTGATGATAATATTTTACCTTTTGTACCCTTTATAAAAAATAACACAACAATATTTGTAGACATACTGTTTCCACATGTCAAACCATCATAGCCAGGAGCACATTTGCAGATGAATCGGTTGACTTTATCCGCACAAGTTCCACCATTGGCGCATGGACTGCTGACACATTCGTCCATGTCTGAAACAATGGTGTGCCAGTATTGTCACTAATAAACTATATATTGTATATATGTCGATCGTGTCAGCACGATACCGTTATTAAGAAGATAAACATGTTTTCGAATAACACCATTTCTAAGAATCCTTCATATATGCGATTAGGTAATATTGACTAATTCTGACATCACAACATTCAAGGTGCATGGAAAGCGACATATCCCCGTCTCTATCATTGCCTCTGAAATGCGTTTTTTAACCACATTGATTCATTTATCTTATAATATGTTCATATCGATTTTTAGCGTATTTATTCCAGTAATTGATCAACTTTAAAACTATGGTTTCCATATTTATATTATTGGTTTTAACGTATACATGCATCATTATTATATGTGATTGAAAACTGATTTATTTGTGTGCATCCTACAAAGGGCGAGATGTTTTTGTGTTCCATGACTAGAACACAAAATGACTATTATTAGTATGTTAAAGAAAACGAATAAAATCACGATTCGCACAACGGCATTATACTATTTCATCTTTTACTCATATTTTATTAGTATAGTTTACATATTTATATTATTGATTCTAATGTATACATGTATTACTATTAGAGTTGATTAACTATTGTGTTTTTATTCATCCTACAAAGGGCGATATGTTTATGTGTTCCATAACTGGACAATAAAATGATGATTGTTATTATTTTGAAGAACACGAAGCAACACGTGGACACGCGCAACTGCACTATACTATTTCGTCATTCACTAATATGCGTAAGTAATCTCTGATTGGAAGAGGATATACAGGAAACATAAACCTTTGTAGTCATATTCCTGTATATTCAAATCAAAACAACAACCTATATTTTCACATACTACGTCACAGCTAAGTGATATCTGATCAATACAAATACCTTTGAAACGTAGTATATGCTATTTTATTACACCCGTTCAATTTGATAACATTTGTGATGATAACATGTTATCTTAGTCTTGACACAGCAATACATGTAAACTTACTTTGACTGCAGGTCAAACCATCATAGCCAGGAACACAGCTACAGTTGAATCCATCGATGTTATCAGTACATGTTCCACCATTGGCGCATGGACTGCTGACACATTCGTCCACGTCTGCAACAATCGTGTACCAGTATTGTCACTAATCATTTATCGCTGTATATATGTTGAGGGTGACGGCACGACACAATTATTAGAAATACTAAAATTTTATTGAATAACGTCATTACTACGATTCATTATGAATAATTCTGAAACCGCAACATTCGATGTGTGTTGAAAACGACCAAACACTGTGTCTACAATTGCTTCTCCATATTAATATCACATTACTTGTTTTGTTTTATAATTTTGTCATTTTGATTTGAGCATAATTATTCCATTACTTGACCTATTTTACAGATATCGTTTACTTATTGATATACTTGAATGTACTGTATGAATGCATTATTATATTATGGGATTTAAATATTATGTTATGTTTATGAACCCTCCAAAATTCAAGATGTGTGTGTCTTCCATAACTGGAAAATAATTATTCTTACTATTATTTGAAGAACACCACGATAGTCGTAATGGTATCATACTATCTGATCATTCGCTCAAATGTTTATGTAACCTTCTGATTCGAAGATGATATAGGAAGCATAACAATTAGCATACATATTTTTTATATTTCAATCAAATCAACAAATTGTTTCGTCACATGGTGCGTCGCAGGTTATCGATATCTGAACAATACCATGACAAAGTAGAATTGGTAATTTTATTAGAACCGTTCAATATGGTAATGTTGTGATGATAATATTTTACCTTTTCTACCCTTTATAAAAAATAACACAACAATATTTGTAGACATACTGTTTCCACATGTCAAACCATCATAGCCAGGAGCACATTTGCAGATGAATCGGTTGACTTTATCCGCACATGTTCCACCATTGGCGCATGGACTGCTGACACATTCGTCCATGTCTGAAACAATGGTGTGCCAGTATTGCCACTAATAAACTATATATTGTATACATGTCGATCGTGTCAGCACGATACCGTTATTAAGAAAACAAACATGTTATCGAATAGCACCATTTCTAAGAATCCTTCATATATGCGATTAGGTAATAATGACTAATTCTGAAACGACAATATTCAAGGTGCGTGGAAAGCGACATATCCCCGTCTCTATCATTGCCACGGAAATGTGTTTTTTAATCACATTGATTTATTTATCTGATAATATGTTCATATCGATTTTTAGCGTATTTATTCCAGTATTTGATCAATTTTAAAACTATGATTTCCATATTTATATTATTGATTTTAACGTATACATTCATCATTATTATATGTGATTGAAAACTGATTTATTTGTGTGCATCCTACAAAAGGCGAAATGTTTTTGTGTTCCATGACTAGAATACTAAATGACTATTATTATTATGTTAAAGAAAACGAATAAAACCTCGATTCGCACAACGGCATTATACTATTTCATCTTTCACTCATATTTTATAGCTATAATTTACATATTTATATTATTGATTATAATGTATACATGTATTACTATTAGAGTTGATTAACTATTGTGTTTTTATTCATCCTACAAAGGGCGATATGTTTATGTATTCCATGAGTGAATAAATAAAATGATGATTATTATTGTTTTGAAGAACATGAAGCAACACGTGGACACGCGCAACGGCATTATACTATTTCGTCATTCATTCATATGCGTAAGTAATCTATGATTGGAAGAGGATATGCAGGAAACATAAAGCTTTATAGTCATATTCCTGTATATTCAAATCAAAACAACAGCCTATATTTTCACATAATACGTCACAACTAAGTGATATATTATCAATACAAATACCTTTAAAACGTAGTATATGTTATTTTATTACACCCGTTCAAGTTGATAACATTTGTGATGATAACATGTTATCTTAGTCTTGACACTGCAATACACGTAAACTTACTTTGACTGCAGGTCACACCATCATAGCCAGGAACACAGCTACAGGTGAATCCATCGATGTTATCAGTACATGTTCCACCATTGGCGCATGGACTGCTGACACATTCGTCCACGTCTGCAACAATCGTGTACCAGTATTGTCACTAATCATTTATCGCTGTATATATGTTGAGGGTGACGACACGACACCATTATTAGAAAGACTAAAATGTTATTGAATAACGTCATTACTACGATTATTTTTAAATAATTTTGAAACCACAACATTCGATGTGTGTTGAAAACGATCAAACTCAGTGTCTACAATTGCCTCTTCATATTTATATCACATTACTGATTTTGTTTTATAATTTTGTCATTTTGATTTGAGTATTATTATTCCATTATTTGATCTATTTTATAGCTATCGTTCACTTATTGATATACTTGAATTTACTGTATGCATGCATTATTATATTATGGGATTTAAATATTGTGTTATGTTTATGAATCCTCCAAAATTCAAGATGTGTGTGTATTCCATAACTGGAAAATAATTATTCTTACTATTATTTGAAGACCACCACGATAATCGTAATGGTATTATACTATTTGGTCATTCGCTCAAATGTTTATGTAACCTTCTGATTCGAAGATGATATAGGAAGCATAACAATTAGCATACATATTTTTGTATATTTCAATCAAATCAACAAATTGTTTCGTCACATGGTGCATCGCAGGTTATCGATATCTGAACAATACCATGACAAAGTAGTATTGGTAATTTTATTAGAACCGTTCAACATGATAATGTGGTGATGATAATATATGTTAACTTTTGTACCATTTAAAAAAATAACACAACAATATTTGTAGACATACTGTTTCCACATGTCAAACCATCATAGCCAGGAGCACATTTACAGATGAATCGGTTGACTTTATCCGCACATGTTCCACCATTGGCGCATGGACTGCTGACACATTCGTCCATGTCTGAAACAATCGTGTGCCAGTATTGTCACTAATAAACTATATATTGTATATATGTCGATCGTGTCAGCACGATACCGTTATTAAGAAGACAAACATGTTATCGAATAGCACCATTTCTAAGAATCCTTCATATATGCGATTAGGTAATAATGACCAATTCTGAAACCACAACATTCAAGGTGCGTGGAAAGCGACATGTCCCCGTCTCTATCATTGCCACTGAAATGTGTTTTTTAATCACATTGATTCATTTATCTTATAATATGTTCATATCGATTTTTAGCGTATTTATTCCAGTTTTACAACTATGGTTTCCATATTTATATTATTGATTTTAACGCATACATGCATCATTATTATATGTGATTGAAAACTGATTTATTTGTGTGCATCCTACAAAGGGCGAGATGTTTTTGTGTTCCATGACTAGAAAATGAAATGATTATTACTACTATGTTGAAAAACACGAAGAACACTACGATATGCGCAACGGCATTTCACCTTTCGCTCATATTTTATAGCTATGGTCTACATATTTGTATTATTGATTATAATGTATGCATGCATTACTATTATAGTTGATTTAACTATTGTGTTTTTATGCATCCTACAAAGGGCGAGATGTTTTTGTGTTCCATGACTGGAAATAAAATTATTATTACTATTATTTTAAAGAATACGAAGCAACATGTGGAAACGTGCAACGGCATTATACCATTTCACCATTCACTCAAACGCGTAGGTAAACTCTGGCTGGAAGATAATATATAGGAAATATCGATCTTAGTAGGCATATTCCTGTATATATCAATCAAAACAACAACCTGTCTCTTCATATACTACGTCACAGTTAAGTGATATCTGATCAATACAAATACTTTTAAAACGTAGTATATGTTATTTTATTACACCCGTTCAATTTAATAACATTTGTGATGATAACATGTTATCTTAGTCTTGACACAGCAATACATGTAAACTTACTTTGACTGCAGGTCAAACCATCATAGCCAGGAACACAGCTACAGTTGAATCCATCGATGTTATCAGTACATGTTCCACCATTGGCGCATGGACTGCTGACACATTCGTCCACGTCTGCAACAATCGTGTACCAGTATTGTCACTAATCATTTATCGCTGTATATATGTTGAGGGTGACGGCACGACACCATTATTAGAAATACTAAAATTTTATTGAATAACGTCATTACTACGATTCATTATGAATAATTCTGAAACCGCAACATTCGATGTGTGTTGAAAGCGATCAACCAAACACTGTGTCTATAATTGCCTCTTCATATTTATATCACATTACTTTTTTTGTTTTAAAATGTTGTCATTTTGATTTGAGCATAATTATTCCATTATTTGATCTATTTTATAGCTATCGTTTACTTATTGATACACTTGAATTTACTGTATGCATGCATTATTATATTACGGGATTTAAATATTATGTTATGTTTATGAACCATCCAAAATTCAAGATGTGTGTGTCTTCCATAACTGGAAAATATTTTTTCTTACTATTATTTGAAGAACACCACGATAGTCGTAATGGTATCATACTATTTGATCATTCGCTCAAATGTTTATGTAACCTTCTGATTCGAAGATGATATAGGAAGCATAACAATTAGCGTACTTTTGTTGTATATTTCAATCAAATCAACAAATTGTTTCGTCACATGGTGCATCGCAGCTTATCGATATCTGAACAATACCATGACAAAGTAGTATTGGTAATTTTATTAGAACCGTTCAATATGATAATGTTGAGATGATAATATTTTACCTTTTGTACCCTTTACAAAAATAACACAACAATATTTGTAGACATACTGTTTCCACATGTCAAACCATCATAACCAGGAGCACATTTGCAGATGAATCGGTTGACATTATCCGCACATGTTCCACCATTGGCGCATGGACTGCTGACACATTCGTCCACGTCTGAAACAATCGTGTGCCAGTATTGTCACTAATAAACTATATATTGTATATATGTCGATCGTGTCAGCACGATACCGTTATTAAGAAGACAAACATGTTTTCGAATAACACCATTTCTAAGAATCCTTCATATATGCGATTAGGTAATATTGACTAATTCTGACATCACAACATTCAAGGTGCGTGGAAAGCGACATATCCCCGTCTCTATCATTGCCTCTGAAATGCGTTTTTTAACCACATTGATTCATTTATCTTATAATATGTTCATATCGATTTTTAGCGTATTTATTCCAGTATTTGATCAATTTTAAAACTATGGTTTCCATATTTATATTATTGGTTTTAACGTGTACATGCATCATTATTATATGTGATTGAAAACTGATTTATTTGTGTGCATCCTACAAAGGGCGAGATGTTTTTGTGTTCCATGACTAGAACACAAAATGACTATTATTAGTATGTTAAAGAAAACGAATAAAATCACGATTCGCACAACGGCATTATACTATTTCGTCTTTCACTCATATTTTATAGCTATAGTTTACATATTTATATTACTGATTATAATGTATACATGTATTACTATTAGAGTTGATTAAAGCTATTGTGTTTTTATTCATCCTACAAAGGGCGATATGTTTATGTGTTCCATGACTGGACAATAAAATGATGATTATTATTATTTTGAAGAACACGAAGCAACACGTGGACACGCGCAACTGCACTATACTATTTCGTCATTCACTAGTAAGTAATCTCTGATTGGAAGAGGATATACAGGAAACATAAACCTTTGTAGGCATATTCCTGTATATTCAAATCAAAACAACAACCTATATTTTCACATACTACGTCATAGCTAAGTGATATCTGATCAATACAAATACCTTTAAAACGTAGTATATGTTATTTTATTACACCCGTTCAATTTGATAACATTTGTGATGATAACATGTTATCTTAGTCTTGACACAGCAATACATGTAAACTTACTTTGACTGCAGGTCAAACCATCATAGCCAGGAACACAGCTACAGTTGAATCCATCGATGTTATCAGTACATGTTCCACCATTGGCGCATGGACTGCTGACACATTCGTCCACGTCTGCAACAATCGTGTACCAGTATTGTCACAAATCATTTATCGCTGTATATGTGACTGGTTGCGCCTAGCCGGCTGCAAGCATACGTCGCTCGTGATATTTCTCAATTTTTAGTATGTTCTGCATTTACATCGACGCTGATTTTGACTACACATATACGTAAACCTCTGAGGATCACGTCAAGTCGTTGCGTTGTCTCCAAGGACGCCGTATGTGTTTTTTTTATTGATCTTTACAAATTAGTTTTATCTTGCACTGTGCAGAGACATTCACTGCGGCTCAGTGGACCATAACCCATTCAGTCGATCGCATTGCGCAACCATGCCGTCAATCAGGTACACTGCCTGTCAATTGCTTCCACATTCATGTGCGTCACGCCTGGCTGCCGCTACATGGAGGACGCTAGTTGATGTCGGCATTGCTGTCCGGTTACCAAAGAAACGCGGATGTCGGGGAGGTGGGCGAAAACAAAGAACAATCAATCCAGTGATCGGACATCGACCACGCACCGACCGGCCCCACACACGTCGCAACAACAACAACCTAATACAAGTGCCGACCGTAACACGGGACTCGACTGTATTCGTTGACAAGGCTAAGTTTTGTCTCATTAACGCCAGATCTCTGCGAAACAAGTCATTGTTCGTACGTAACTACGTCGATGAGTGTTCACTTGACATTGTTGCTCTGACTGAAACATGGTTGACCGACGAAGACACGACTTCCGTTTCTGAACTTTGCCGAGACAACTTTACGCTCATTCACCAGCCGCGTGGAGGCACTCGACGCGGTGGAGGCATCGGGGTTCTGTTCCGCAAAACTCTCCAGCTTGTATCCCGTGTAAGTGTCGACACCCGCGCCTCAGAAACACTCTCCGTCACTCTACGAAATGCCCATACCAGCTGCACAACGCGTGTAATTGTGATATACCGACCACCGAACTCGTGTTTTGGAACATTTCTGGACGACGTGTCTACGGTGTTACTGATCGCCGGTACTCACCCCACTGAAACGGTTGTGTGCGGGGATTTTAACACAAAATATGGCGAACCAACTTGCACCGACGCGGTAAATCTGGCCGATCTGCTTGACACGGCTGGCTTTACGCAACATGTTACCGGAGCGACTCACGAACGGGGCAATACGCTAGACTTGGTGATTACAGCCAAACCCTCGCATCACATTGCTACTGCTGTCAAGCCCACGTCGCTAATCACCAACCACTACGCGGTCGAATGCGAACTCCTCCAGTCAAAACCAAGCCGTTTGAAGCGACACATCACGTATCGAAAACAATCAGCTATCAACAACAACATCTTCGCGGCAGACTTAAGGTCGTTCAATCTGAACGCTGATGAGGCTGACCCTGTTGTCCTACTTGCGGCCTACGACACATGCCTACGCACCATTATTGATGCGCACGCCCCTCTTGTGTCGCGGACCATCACTGTTAGACCAACGACTCCGTGGCACACCAGCGACCTGACAGAGGCGAAGCGAGCCCTCCGTCGTGCCGAACGCCTTTGGCGGAATTCGAGCCTAACTGTGCACCGACACATTTTCAAAGACCGTCGCAACATCTTCAGGAAATTGTTAAAAACAGCCCGCTCTGATTATTACAGATCGGAGATTTCGAAAGCTGGTGGCAATATGCGCCTTATCTACGGCATCACATATTCTCTTCTTGGCCGAAAGGTGAATATGACTCTACCAGAAGTGGCAGACGAATCACCCTCGGCACTCGCTACCAGATTCCAACGATATTTCAAAGACAAGACAGAAATGCTGTGCCAGAATCGATCTCCGCTGCCAGCAGACGACACGCCAACAGTTGTGGGTGCGCACTTCGACGTGTTCGAGCATACGTCACCTTCGGATGTGAAAAAAATAGTACTGGCATCTGCCACAAAATCGTGTGAACTAGACCCACTGCCGACATCAATTGTCAAACAACACATCGACGCTCTTTCTCCTCTACTGGCCCGGATCATCAACGCCTCGCTAGCCACAACCGTATTTCCCGCACCCATGAAATACGCTGTCGTTGTACCAATTTTGAAGAAGGGAGGGTCTGACGCCAACGCGCTCACAAATTACCGCCCAATATCTAACATCACGTTTGTGGCGAAGACGACTGAGCGTTTCGTTGCACAACAGGTACAACATGTCATGGAAGAGAACGGTATTTATGGGATTCATCAAAGTGCGTACCGTGCGCACCATAGTGCGGAAACCGCACTCGTGCGGATACACAACGACATCGCCCATTCGATTGACAATCGCCAGAGTGTGCTCCTCGTGCTACTCGATCTAAGTGCGGCCTTCGACACCATCGACCATACAATACTGCTGCGACGGTTGTCTGGATACGGGTTATCTGGGGACGTCCTCGCCTGGCTGACATCTTACTTATGTGATCGGACGTATGTCGTACGAGTAAAGAGTGGCGTGTCGGAATCAGACATCATAACTACAGGAGTGCCACAAGGGACAGTCCTTGGACCGCTACTGTTCAACGCGTACATCGCACCACTGACGACACTTTTACAAAAGCACAATATTCGCCACCACCTATACGCAGACGACACTTTCCCACCAACCGACCACACAACAGCCCTCGCGCGTATGGAAGCCTGCGTACAAGACGCGAAAGCATGGCTCTGTGATAACGGACTCGTGATGAATAACAACAAGTCACAAGCCATTGTCATCCATTCATCAAGCCTGCGTACACCAACCTCGTTAACCCGCGTCAACATATGTGGCCAGCTCGTCGAAACTTCCCCCGTTATACGGGATCTAGGATTCAACGTCGACGCAAACCTAACAATGACGTCACAAGTGGCCAACGTGTGTCGCTCCGCCTACTACCATCTGTCACGAATCGCCAAGATACGAGACTCCATCAGTACCACTGTATGTAAGAGTCTCATACACGGACGCGTAACTTCGCGACTCGACTACGGCAACGCAATTTTATACGGCATAAATGATCGTCACATGCACCGTCTGGAAATGGTCCAGCGGTCTGCGGCACGAATTGTCAGGCAAATTCGGCGGGGCGACCGGCAGTCCATGACAACAATATTGCGGCAGTTACACTGGTTGCCTGTCAGAAAGCGAATCGATTTTAAACTACTTGTACTTGTGCACAGGGCTATATACAATGGCACGCCGGAGTATCTTGCGGCACTGCTACGCCGCCACACACCTCCCCGTTCGCTGCGCTCTGCAGGCGGGTTACTGCTAGAGGTGCCCAGAGTCAACCTGGAAAGTTTCGGCCGCCGTGCATTTGCCTGTGCAGGACCCACTCTGTGGAACAAACTTCCAAGGAACATACGTGACAACAGCAACATTACACAGTTCAAGAAGCAATTAAAAACACTTTTATTTTCCACATAACTAGTTTCACACAACGAACATTATATTTTAGATAATTTATTATTACGATGTATACATATATTATTTATCTTATTTATTTTTATTACTATCAGTGCAGTATACCGGGTTCGAATGTTTTGTCTGTAATGTCTATGTTTAATATTCTTTTTTTTAAAGAATTATATAATTTATACATAGCCAATTTTACACGATTTTTTATCATAGTGTCTCATTACTTTATATTATTATCATTATTACTGTCACCATTATTTTAATCAGTATACGCAAATTTACATGTATGTACACACCCGTGAACGGGACAGCCGTCCCGGATTTGATGGTGTCAAAATAAAGTTACAAAGGGCGAGATGTTTTTGTGTTACATGACTGGAAATAAAATTATTATTACTATTATTTTGAAGAATACGAAGCAACATGTGGACACGTGCAACGGCATTATACCATTTCACCATTCACTCAAACGCGTAAGTAAACTCTGGCTGGAAGATAATATATAGGAAATATCGATCTTAGTAGGCATATTCCTGTATATATCAATCTAAACAACAACCTGTCTCTTCACATACTACATCACAGTTAAGTGATATCTGATCAATACAAATACCTTTAAAACGTAGTATATGTTATTTTATTACACCCGTTCAATTTGATAACATTTGTGATGATAACATGTTATCTTACTCTTGACACAGCAACACATGTAAACTTACTTTGACTGCAGGTCAAACCATCATAGCCAGGAACACAGCTACAGGTGAATCCATCGATGTTATCAGTACATGTTCCACCATTGGCGCATGGACTGCTGACACATTCGTCCACGTCTGCAACAATCGTGTACCAGTATTGTCACTAATCATTTATCGCTGTATATATGTTGAGGGTGACGGCACGACACCATTATTAGAAATACATTTTTTTTATTGAATAACGTCATTACTACGATTCATTATGAATAATTCTGAAACCGCAACATTCGATGTGTGTTGAAAACGACCAAACACTGTGTCTACAATTGCCTCTTCATATTACTATCACATTACTTTTTTTGTTTTATAATTTTGTCATTTTGATTTGAGCATAATTATTCCATTATTTGATATATTTTATAGCTATCGTTTACTTATTGATATACTTGAATTTACTGTATGCATGCATTATTATATTATGGGATTTAAATATTGTGTTATGTTTATGAATCCTCCAAAATTCAAGATGTGCGTGTATTCCATAACAGGAAAATAATTATTCTTACTATTACTTGAAGAACACCATGATAGTTGTAATGGTATCATACTATTTGGTCATTCGATCAAATGTTTATGTAACCTTCTGATTCGAAGATGATATAGGAAGCATAACAATTAGCATACATATTTTTGTATATTTCAATCAAATCAACAAATTGTTTCGTCACATGGTGCGTCGCAGGTTATCGATATCTGAACAATACCATGACAAAGTAGTATTGGTAATTTTATTAGAACCGTTCAATATGATAATGTTGAGATGATAATATTTTACCTTTTGTACCCTTTACAAAAATAACACAACAATATTTGTAGACATACTGTTTCCACATGTCAAACCATCGTAGCCAGGAGCACATTTGCAGATGAATCGGTTGCCTTTATCCGCACATGTTCCACCATTGGCGCATGGACTGCTGACACATTCGTCCATGTCTGAAACAATCGTGTGCCAGTATTGTCACTAATAAACTATAGATTGTATATATGTCGATCGTGTCAGCACGATACCGTTATTAAGAAGACTAACATGTTATCGAATAATACCATTTCTAAGAATCCTTCATATATGCGATTAGTTAAAGGGACCCAAAAGGGAAAAGTTACATGCTATGCACGTGAAAGAGTTAATAAAAACACACTATTTTGAACGGTAATCACATTTTTAACGTCAGTGGTTTATTAATAAAAAAATTGAATACCTTTTCCATCAAAGTTCGTAAGTCGCGCCATTTTGACTGATGTGTGACGTCGGCAAATGCTTGGCTCATTGAGCGCAGAGCGGGCAACTCTGTATTTAAAATTCCGTTACAATAATCGCCAGGTGGCGCGTCGCGATGTTTACACCCGCTTCGTGTACCCGGCGTGTGAAGCGAACATGATTTTCGTTCAGAAATAGCTGAATTTCGGTTGCAACGATAAGGGCCAACATTTTCAAGATAGAACTGAACGCGCTGGTAAACAAGACCCACCGGAAGCCGAAATGCAGAGGCGAGTAACAAGCCGAGGCGACATTGACAAGTGGTCGAAACTCGCTGAAACTTCGAAACACTGACAGGTATTTTGATGGCCTCGCATTCGATCCCG
>JAODUO010002859.1:0-15000 GCA_025642075.2 Ridgeia piscesae
GTGACGTTTCAGTCTCTAAGTAATTATCGCTAAATGGCAAAAAAGGTAACGCTTTGGTGATATGGGCTTAATAGAGTTGATAAAAAGTAACAATTTCCAACAACAATCATAATTAATGTCAGCGGTTTACCGGAAAAACAATTTAGAACACCTAGCCATCGAAAGTCTATTGACTACGCCATTTTATCAACAGAATGAACTGTGCATACTATCTTTTACTTTCTGACCTAACCATTGAACACGACAACCAACCGCCGCCAAACTTCTCCTCACATATCGACTCTGTTGCAGACCCCAGTTACACAGCTCTGACTGTTTTACTATATGGTGAATACATTTTATATTGGTCGGCAAAATGTTCAGCATCAGGATGGGTCTAGTCTTCAAGATTGGTTGCAGTCATTTTCATGGATGTGTGCCTACTTTTCGACTATTCATCATCAATACAAGTATCGCCAAGCCGGCCGCACGTGTTTACCCACTTGTGTTTAAATTGTACACGTGGTGAAAACTAGTATTCGTAACTCTTTTGCTAAATCTAGACGTAGTTGTTTCGAATTCCGTGTTTTACAGTCTGTAATGTGTGATTGTGTTCTGCGCATTTTATCTCAACGAAATGAACAAAAATATTATAATTTGAAATATAAATATGATAGAAATAGTTGTGTACACCCACCTTGAAGAGAAAGTACACGTGTGTCATTTGGTAACTCTAATGTACATGTCTGTCGTGGGTTTCTTTGCATTTCAAATGAATGATGTGTGTAAATAAATTATAAAACAATGTAAAAGTAATACATTAATTAGTAATATGAAAATAAACCTGGTACAAATGTAATATAATTGATTTTTTTTCAACAACAACAAAATATGCAAGCAACAAATAAACATGAAATGAAATGAAATACATAAACACTATACCATAATGAAAATTCAATTAATTATAACATCATTGTAGATGCAACATTACATCTTACAAAATTGGATTTTATATAAATATATATATATATATATAAGATATATTATAAATATATATATATAATATACACCTGTGTGAACAAGGACAGTCTTGAATACAACATAATTATACACACAAACACAATTTATGTTTTGCTAATGACTGAATCTTAGTTTGTACATGCAGAAATAGACTTATATTGGTATATTAGCATGCATACTGTCAAGTCATAACAGCAACATGTTATGAATCGTTTATTACGTACGGAACATACATTGATATGACATCAGATTAATAACATCATTGCTCAAAAAAATACATCATCAGTTACATCTTACAAAAAAACAATATATTGTATCTAACAAAGGAAATGATGTATGCAACATTGTAACAAAGGTAAGCACCTGCTGTGGAAGGCAGGAGTGACCATTCTCCATGGAAAGTTTGTTGTTGTGGACAAATTCACCACAAAAACCTCTGAAAGAAAGCAAAATAATGGTTTATTTACCATGACTGTTGTTTGAAACAAATGTGCAGATTCTATTATGTTTGTTACAGAAACAACCATTTAAGACACCATTCTGCTGAGGATAATCACAAAATAGCTGCTTATTAAATGAAACAATGATCATCAGTATCTAATAAATTATCTTAGAGTTAACCGATTTCTGAGTAAAACTACCAGGTTGAACAAGATAAACAATAATTACTTACTTCATGCTTTGTCATGCTTGCTGTTAATGTTACTTTGATCTGGTGTTACTTAATAGATAAATATGTTTGCAAAATTTCTGAGAGGGAGAGAGGGAGCTAGAAAGAGGGGGAGAGGGAGAGAAAAGGGGAGAGGGAGAAAGAGAGGGAGTGAGAGAGGAAAGAGGGAGGGAGAAAAGAGGGAGAGGGAGAGAGAGAGGAAGAGAGGGAGAGAAAAAGGAAAAAGAGAGGGAGGGGATGAGGGAGGGAGGGTGGTAAGGAGAGAGTCGAAGAGAGAGAGAGGAGAGAGAGGGAGGGAAGGAGAGAGAGGGATGGAAGGGGGAGTGGAGGGTGGACGGGAGGTACAGAAAGAAAAGGGGAGAAACAGACAGAGGGGGAGGGATGGAGGAAAGGGGAGAGAGAGGGAGGAAGGGAGAGAAAGAGGAAAGAGAGGGAGGGAGTGAGAGGGAAGCAGGGAGGTAGGGAGATGAAGAGAAGGAGAGAGAGATAGAGGACAGAGGGAAAGCAGAGAGGCAGGGAATGAGAGAGGACGAGGGAGTGAGAGAGTGAGAAGGGAGAGAGGGAGAGAGGGAGAGAGGGAGAGAGGGAGAGAGGGAGAGAGGGAGAGGGAGGCAGGCAGGCAGGCAGGCAGGCAGGCAGGCAGGGAGGCAGGCAGGCAGGCAAAAGTAACATGGCATGACTAGTTATGCAGGAGGTAAAAAGCATAAGTTATTAAATAAACAACATTATACCATATAGGCATAACATTTAATTCGTTGTATAGACTAAACGGAAGTAAAATCACAAAGTGTAATATTAAGATAAATTATTGTCTTTACTGTTATGTTATGTCCTTACATTTGGCGTGACACCCACATGTTCGGAGTGACACCCACCCTTTGACCTTTACCAACTCGGAGTTGTGTACCTGGAAGTGAAGAAGACTATGCCATTTATAAAGAAGCACTTAATCAAGCTAAATTAAAAATTCAAAGAGATGCTACGAACAAAAAATTGCTTTTAATATAAAACATGACAGCAAGAGTGTTTATGCATATGTTCGAAGTAAACAGAAAGTTCAGGATAAGGTCGGCCCTCTAGAAGGTAGTGATGGAAACATAATAACAGAGGGATTCTTAATGGCAGAAAACCTAAATGAGTACTTTAGTTCGGTGTTTACCAGGGAAGATATTAGTATATTACCAGTACTTGAGACTAAGTTCGAAGGGAGAGAGTCTGACTATTTAGGACGATTAATTGTAATCCCAACAATGGTAGCTATGAAAATAAGAGATATGAGGGATAATAAATCACCTGGAGTGGATGGGATTCCTCCCAAATTACTATTGGAAATTGTAGAACAAATCAGCATACCGCTTGCAACAGTGTTCAATTTGTCATTAGAGGAGGGAATAGTTCCGTTAGAATGGAAAGAAGCAAACATTATACCATTATTTAAAAAAGGTTCGAGAAACAAGTCAGAGAACTTAGACCAGTGAGTTTAACATCGGTGATTTGCAAACTATTAGAAAGACTAATTAAAGATCACTTGGTTGATTTTCTTGTTAAAATAAATTGATTGATTTTAAAAGCGAGGTCATGCTTAACAAATATGTTATGTTTTTTGGAAGATGTCACAAAGTGGGTAGATAAGAGATCACCTAATCTAATTGACAGTCTATGTAAACACCAAGAAATGTTGTAGTACGTAACTCTTTAAATATTATATCCACTGATGCTAATGGTGAGATTATTTACTGTCTTTTTCCTTCTTATAACCGTACAGTTTGTTTTATAAATATTTAAAGACAATTTATTTGAATTAAACTATGTACTTAACGAATTCTAAAGATACTATTTTTCACATTTCTGAAGCATCATCAACTGTGTACAAGAAGTTGGTGTCACAGTAAATGCTATACATTTTAAAACAGTTGATACATTATACATGCCATTACTAATATAGGATAACCAAATTAATCCAAGTATATGGAGTCTTAGTTGTGGTACACCACATGTTATAAGAAGACTCACTTCCTAAAATGGGTCATGCTTAGGTTGACATTTCTTGACAGACATTCTGCCAAGTTGTGAGGTGCCATTTGGCGGTGAGCACTTGTGACAGACTTCCTTTTCTTTAGTAGTGTGTAGCCGTACTAATATTATTTTTATTAGTTATCTCTTCTTGTACATCTTCGTGTCTCTGAAATCTTAAAACTTATGGTTTAGGTGATGGGTAGCTACTCACAGTTTCAAGTTGTCTAAAAATATCAGTGACCTGACATATCACTTATACAGTAATTACACAACTAAAACCTAATGCTAATGAGACAAAAATACACCAGTCTCACTGCGACTGTGATGACGGCAGCTGGCCACTGTCAGTTGAGGTATTATGCCAGCTCTTTTTAGAACATTAGTTGCTAATGGTCTGCTTTATATTGTTGCACGTTAGACGGTCAGTACGTCATCTCTCAGACTCAGTTACTTTTGTCTAAACTAGTTTAGTTATGCACAAGTGATCACTTTTACTCTACCTGACCTAAGGACAAACAAGAGTTGATGCCCATACTTGCCTTAATGACTGCGTTTTGAAAATCCGGACAGTTGCAACTTAAAACACATTTCTGCGGTCGACTAACTGAAATTTGCAGACATTTCTTCCGTCAACGAACTGAAATTTACCGTGTAAACAAAGGCTATCCACGTGGACACATGCTCGTTACTCATTGGTCGAAAATGCCCAATGGCGGAACCTACCTGGTGAGTCGAAACATGAGTCCGTGAATCTGTATTTTGATTCCAAATTATAAGTAGCTAGACTGTCAATGAAATTGAATACTTTTAATACTACACCCTGTAGACCATCCTTTCTCTCCTTCGTGCTCAAGATGTATGTTACACTCTGCTGCTGCTTGGTATCTTGTTATTTCTACAACTGTCCTCTTTGCTTCTTGTTTTGCCTCTTGTTATTTTTCTCTTGCCTCCTCGGTCTTATGCTTCTGCCATCTTTTGAAGGCATATTTCTCGTGATAGCAACCTAAGTCTCGACCTTCTTACCACCATCTCACTCTAATTTCTCTCTCTTGTCACTTAATTGGTCTTTTGGCACTTCTCAGTTACTGTTTTGACTATTGTCACAGAGTCCTTTAGTTTGCTACAGTACGTCTCGACTGTTGTTACCTCGCATTTATTCACTTCTCTGACTACTTCCTTCGCAAATTCGTCTGTCGATCTCTGTTCTTACAACTTTCATATTTTCATCTTTGGGACTCCCCTAGTCTGCTTCATATTTCATTTCCTCTTGAACTTCATATCCACGATGAACTGTCTGTGCTGGTGCGTAACTGTTTCACCTGGTACCACTTTCGCATCTTCCATCAGCTTTCTTTCTGGTTTTCTCATCAGCAGGTAGTCAATGTGTGTATTGGTCTGCGAACCACTTTTATAGGTGATCAGATGTTCCGTTCTCTTCTGGAAGCCCGTGTTGGCAATGGACATCTGCAGGATACTTTCACCTTCTGGTGCCATGTCCCCACCCTCCATGATTCCCATCATAACCCTCGGTGTGAAACTTAGCCTCGGTCACACAGGCTCCGTGAGGTGGCAGCACTTTTAAAGCAGCAGTTGTAAACGCCAGGACGGCCTTACCCCAGATTAGGGTAGAGACGCTGATTGGTTCTCAGGACGAATTTAAAATAACAAATTAAATAACGATACTTTTTTTTATCAGATAATGCTATATTATAAAAACTATTCAAAATTAAACTTACACTAACACAAAATAAATATAAATACAAACATGCAGTTGTTTATAAAATATGAATTACGGCAGGATTAACCAGTATCCGTGAGGTAGCAGCATTGTTTAGCCCCACATGGATAATATTCAAAAGCCGGCAAAGTCACCAGACTGCCTTCTCGGCGTAGTTACGCAGTCGACCGACAATCGTCGGTTAAGCTGTCCTTATTTGCCTCTTCACATCCTTGCTGTGGGGCACGTGCTGATATGTGATATTGAGGTTACCCAATTATGTTGCCACCTTTACTCTTATAACCATGTCTGAGACTATTCACCTCCGTTACATTCAACTTCAACTCGGTGCATGAGATGACTCCTGCGTACTCCAGTCTTTGCGTTGGTCTCCCCAACAGGTTACCCATTTCCCGGTATTTTGTGCCCGCCATCTTCTCGTGGATGCCTGTACGCTGCATGTACACCTTTCTTCTCTCCAAGGCGTAATGTATGTACTATCACGCTATGGTGGCTTTGGCTTATCGAGAGTCCAACTAATAATGATTATATATGACCAGGCTATGCCATACTATCATTCCGCTTCTGAAGTATTTGTGGATGTTGGTTATGGTTTAGCAGACTAACATTCTTGACAACTATGAACACTAGCTAACTAAACTCTACCACATTACTAATTTGATCTATCAAATTGTTACATAAATGTGAATATAAACATTTATATGTTTATCCCGGCGTAGTGCCTAGGCACCAGGGATGACGCCGTACTTCGGCTGGACTGGGCGAAGTGCCCCACAATGTGCGTCTTACATAAGGTAAATCGTCTGTGCGTTGAGGGCTGTCACGTTTAGGACCACCTTTTGCATTTGAAGCCGGTCCCTCCAGTTCCCCAGAATGCGGGTGGTTTTGCGTGGAGCTACACTTCGTTTTGCGTTGGGGCCTCTCCCTCCATCCAGTGAAGTCACTGGTTGTAACTCGCTGTCAAGCTTCCTGTAGCTGGGATCGACGACATCGTCGGAAGTGGCCCTGGAGTGACCAAAGTGGCATTCGCTTCCGAGTGTCTGATTGCTAGATGGACTCCATAGTCAAACTCTTTTCATACTTGCACCACTGCGGCGTCTGTCCTTACTTGTGCAGTAGGGGCAGCCACCGCTGGGCAAGGAACACACGTCCTGAGCGGCGTCGTAACAGCCACACACTTCCAGCTGCTCTGGAATGCACGACCGTCCACCAGCATTAGCGTGCCTGACGTCTGGAAGGTGTTGGACGGTCGTGGCGTATTGTAATAATTCCTCCAGCCACCTGCCAATTAAGTTGGCCCAAGGGGTTCTCGGAGCTGAATAATGCCGTTAATGATCAGTGATCGGTTCTTATTGTGAACTACCTGCCAAGTAGATAATGTCTACAGTAAAGGGTGACCATTACTATCGCTAACAGTTCTCCCTTCTTTAGCTCTACCTGTTGTGAGGAACCATTGATTACCTTCATAGTACTAGGTTCCCTTTCCCGGGAATAATGATGGAATAAGTACGTTGTCGGTGGTCTACAATGTAGTGACAAAGTCACAGTCACAACCACAGTCACAGTCACAACCACAGTCACAGTCACGGTAAGCCGTGTTGGTGACTTCCACCATCACACCAGATCGATGTTTTGACGGAACCACGGCCCGTTGTACGACACGTATCTTACTCACACGATAGTACATGTCGGACCGTTTCTTCGTGACGGTGTTTATGCAGGTGCCATCTAGTGTCACAACACAGTTATGTCGTCTACAACGCTGTGGTGTCCTAATAGCAAATAAAGGCCGAAAATTTAGTCGTCTGTTATCGGTCCAACAGCGATATCAATCTTGTATTCTCTGTGTTCTAAGAAAACCGGCAGCTGCCGAATGATACAGCATTGCATGTATGCACTGTGGTCAGCATTTTATGTTTAATTGGGCTGATGATGGTTGTCCTAATGAGATGAGCAATGACTGGCTAATCATAGATATTTAAGTTGCTGTAACTACCACCAGCATCGTATTACTGCCATAGATAGTTGCTGGAATTAGCATCGTGTGGCCTACAGTGGGGCTCAAGGCTATGTGTCTAGCTGCATGATCAGTCGGCCGTTGTGGCTCTAGCTGTGAACTACTCGTTGGCTGTGGGCAGTGCAGTGTCCCGACTGTGGGATCGCTGGCTGTCTTGTGTGTATGGCTCCTATCGCGAGTGTGAGCCCGTCGCCAACTGGGATCACCCCGCTTAGTTTGGGGCGTAGTAGCACTGTAGCATCTGTGTCCGGTGTAATCTCCCTCCCGGTGGTACACGCGGCGATCGCTGCCTAACCTCCCCTCACCATCATGATGTGGACGCTGATGGCGTTTATGGCTGCGCTATGATGCTGAGCATTATTGGCACCGCTACTGTTTTCAGTGCTAATGTTTCGGCGTCTGTGCCTTCGTTTTCTATTTGTCTGTCGGCGTGTGTTAGTACATTCACGAGACAAATGTCCACGACCACCACATTCGTAGCAGGTGAGGGGGAAAGAGAACATCGTCTGTTGGTCGCACAGTACTTTGCCACGTGACCGCTGCCTCCGCATGAGAAGCAGGTGTCAACGGTGTGTGGCGCTGGCGAGACGTTGACGTGCTGTCGCCTGCGCACGGCACGGTCAATGCCAGTAAGCTGATCAGTGCTGACTGTTGGTGGTTCATCACAAAGACGACCTGTCTGGTAGAGTAGGGTTATTTCCCAACTGCTCGCGCCGAGCACTGAATGTGCATGACTTGTTCGACCGCCTCGACAACTGTTCTGGGCTTACCGAACTTAATAGCCTCCTCACCCGCTATTTTATCCGTTATGCCTCTCGGGAATGCAGGGATTGCCAATCCCTGAATTAGTTCAGGTGTTATCCCTTGGTAGGCTCGGCGGGGTAAGGTGAGCACTCTGTCGCCAAACGTTTCCAGGTGTTCTTCCTCTTCCTGTCTGATGACGGAGAGATTAGAGCGTAGCGAGGCGATAACGAACGGTCTCTTTGAGCCGTACCTGCTGTCGAGTGCGTTCATGTAGGAATCCGCTGATGAGCGTTCGGCTTCTGAAAAACAGCGGTTTGCAGTTAACGCTTGCCCCCAAGGGAAGACACGAGATGCACCATATGCCCGTGAAAACTCGGAATATGTGGGCCCAGTTCTCCCATTCTAATGGATCGCCATCAAACTTTTCTAGGCCCACATTTTGATATTTGAGGTGGTGTAACTGGTGCCGCTCTTCCTTAGGGCTGCGTTGGCGTTGTAGTTGGAACTGGGGAGGTAGTGTGGTAGGCCGGTATGCAGGGGTCACATGCTTTACATACCTGTCGTAAGCATACGCTCGTGTGTCTTTCGGCCTTGCACCATGAGTATATCCCTGTGGTGCAGGCACAGGCCACAATGGCGCAGACGCGCTGTCAACTTTTGGACAACTCGATTTCAATTCAATTTATTTCAAAACACGCAACAATAAAAAGCAAGCAATACAAATACAAATAATAATAAGTCACATGGTACGAATGAAATACAATTAAGAAATATGTTTTGAAAAGGAGTAGACATGAAGTGAAACACTTATATGTAAGTAACTCTGCACGTGTGGCGCCCAGAGTGGTGGGCAGCTTTGTCTGAACTTGTCAAGGTCGTGCTCGTGCACCTTGTGGAATAGTTTTTCGAGTTGTTCGTTTTGTTGACCAATTTAGTGTATTTACTCGTTCTTCGAGAACACTGGAAAGTTGTGCCAATTCATGGAATTGGCACTCCCTTTTCTGAAATAAGTTGGCTTGAAACTGAACAAACCAGTCAGGTACGCTGGTATTGTCAAGACATATGGGCAGGTCGACTGTGGAACTTGGTACATCCGTTACGCTAAGCATGTTTGAAGGAAGTGAGTCAGGCTGATTCCAGGGATACCGAGACCTATCTTGTGGAAGTGTGTAGTGGCTCCGCCTAGTGGATCAGCTAATGTTTGTATCAGATATGTTTTTCAGGGGGCGCTGTGTGTGCAGCAGGTTTGATTGGGCAGGTTTTCGTTCTTGGCACGGGTAGATTAAAAACAACTTGAAAAGAGGGAACAATTCCTGCATAGTACTGAAAAATTATTGAAACAGTGTGTCGACAACCCTAAAATCTAAATTTTGAGACGCGACTTAAACGTAGTGTAAATATCCACCTCATAAGGGGTATGAAGACTACTTATATCCTACTTAAATGTAATAGCATTATCGTTAATCAAATGCATGATGTTTGCGAGAAATAAATTTTTTTGTATGACGTAATACTACAGAATTCAAGACATGGGCTTGCGGAGGGAATAAGGCAAGAACATTAGGCAAATCAGTTGCATTATGCACGTGGCATATGGTTAGTGCGTATATAGCCCTTTTAGCGAGAATGCGCATCGCGATAAAAGCGGCTGAAAAATGTTAACAGTCGGGCTTTTAACAGTTACAAAAGTGGTTGCAAAATCGTTGTCAGGATATTCATAGGCCAAGCAGGAGTTTATATAAGTATTTCACAGTGTATTAAGCTAGTTCATTGCACTTCTACAAGCTACTAACGATCGGGGCTCCACGTTTCACACAAGGTCGATAGGGTGAAACGGGGGCCAGTGACAATTGACTATCGAGATCACTCGATTAGCCCTTTACAGCACGCTGGTTTATACCAGGCCGTAGACACAGACCCTTATGTCACAAATGTGGAAGGCTACTAAATAAGACTTGCTTATCTTGGTATCTTCCGTATTGTCTGTGGGATTGTAATGTCGCAGTCACGTCAGTCTAACTCAGTCGTATAGAGCTGTCAGTCAGTCGTGATCACAGAATGCGCGCGAAACCCCGAGGACTGCGGCTATAGGGCGTGTACGTCTCGCTCGCGAAAACGCGGCTGGGGGCAGTTAAGGTCTATATTCTCAATGTTAACATATAGGACTTTGTTTTGTTTTTGGTTGTAATAATCGAATTTTAATCGATTACTATGTTGGTTACCATGACATTAGCGGCAAGTACTGGTGTTTGGCGATCTTAACTAATAATGAAGTGCCATTTTTCGCGCAGTACGACCTGTTTGGGGCAAACGTATACATATGTTATGATTATGTGCATTTAGACAACTTGTCAGATATAAATACTTATCGAAACTACAACGTACAGCAAATGCAAATCCCGTAAAAAAGAGACACATACGGTCTAAAATCGTGGCTATTATCTGCACTACGTAAATCGCTATATGTCTATGATAGTGTGGTAAACTCAATATTACTTTGGACATTTAAGATAAGAAAGGTATAACACAAGATATTTATGACCTGATTTTCCTAGTATTCATCAGTCGGAAGCTGCAACTGTTATACATCGTTAGAATATTATTCTTGTGTCCAATCCCCAATCAGCTCCAGTCACGCGGAGTCTCGCCAAGTATCGTGACCCACTTACAGGCCCTATTTATAGACTATCGGCCCCTGCTAGTGCCAATGTCGCGCTTACATTTTGTCCGGTTGTTATAAACGTTACGATTGACGTTTCTGCGCATGAGCGATACATGTAAAACCATCAATGTGCAGCGAAACGACAAAGCATTTTTGGTATAAATGCCACAGACTGTTCGTTAACTCTCCTGTGATGATTACTATGAAGAGTTGCTTAAAATGTCGTTCAATACATTAAAATATTACGTTTCTTTAAAACATTGTCATGAATTATAGCGCACTACAGTCACGTGATTATATACATTCTAACGAACAGCCTGTGGTTTTTATACCATAAATGCTTTGTCGTATCGCTCGCTGCACATTGGTGATTTTACATTTATCGCGCATGCGCAGAAATGTCAATAGGAACGTTTATAATGCCGGGAAAATGTAAGCGCTACACCGGGGTTGACCAGATCCAGCAGACTGGGAATTCCCCTGCTAGTTCCACCATCTGGTGATCGGCGTGGACTTCAGTCGAGTGTTGCCATCTCCGCGGTTTTCCCGCGGAATTGGGCTTGTTTTAGACATGTTCCGCGGGGGGGGAATCAGCAGTCGCGGGTTGCGGTTTTTGGGGCTTCTTGTTTGTGCACATGCCGCTATTTGGGGGCTAGTTTCAAAAGTGGTGGTTTTTACGCCATGTGTTACATTAATAATTAATGTAAATGCTCTGAAATTAATTATTAATTTCAGAGCCGTCATATTCTACGTCTCATAATAAATATTGTGAACTACCAATTGAAAGTCTCCTAATGTTTTTGGAATACAGATACACGCATGGCTCACTCCAGTCCGGGCCATCCAGTTGTCCACAAATAAGGGTAATAATCATTCTCGCGCGCCAGGGGTCGCTGTTGCTGATTGCGTCAATACCAGATGGGGACATACCACCAAATGGAGTCCTGCGCCATTAATCCTGATAGTAGTCCTGCTTAAAAGAACTGCATTGTGCAGTTTTTGTAAATTCCTGGAAGCAATGAATGTAGGACTGGTTGAGTAGAAATAATTTTTTTGTGCAGCATGGCATCAGAACTGTGAAATAATGACATTTGTCAGACAGTGACCAGGCGCGTATGCATACAGGTGCAGTTCGACCTACCTAGAGGTGTCACCTTGGGCAATCGCCGGCTGATTGGAGGAGAAATGGAGGGGTGTCAGGTTAGAGATTGGATTGTATGAGAAAGAGATATGCCATGTTCACGAATTCTATATAGATATGCGTGAATGGAGGCTAGTCAGTGCCTGAAATTTTTAATACAATGCATTGATAAACCTAGCAGGAAATCAAAGAAACGTTTCAATGGCCGCCTATCAATGGTGGTATCTACCCAGATTTTCTCTTCTTAAAAATTCATCCAGCCAGCAACTATAATAGTATAATAGGCAGAAAGCCCTGGGGGCCGGGGGTGGTGATGACGGAGAAGGAATAAAACGTAAGATAGGGTTGGGCAATGGCTCCCACCATAAGCAGGAACCTCTGCATTTGGTTTAATAATGACCCAATCGAATATATTTTATGTTGCAGGCAATTTAAATTATGTATCATACTTTCTGTAAACGTATTTTACACATAGATACAAAACATAATTTAAAATTCAATTTTTTTTAATAGCCACGAAAACCGCGTTTTGCCCTGGGGGCAAGATGCCCATCCGGGTGGGGCAAGATGCCTTTCCAAAACTCGTTGAATATTTACAAATATGCGAATTAGTGGGGACGGTATGTGGTGGGTGGGATGTGCTTAGGTGGGTGGGTGCTATATATCCGCTTACATACAACGCAGGCATACAATTGCATAAATACCAACACCCAGTGTTGTGACATGCATTTAAGCAGGCATCCAACAAATTCTTACAAAACAATGAACGAACAATTTACACAATTATGAAGTGTGTTTTATACGGTGATGGCGATACCCAGGCTGCCGATTCCTGTTTTCTCCACTTACTGCGTGCTGTGATGTTTTCGGCAAAGGACAAATATGTTCCTAATAAGGTAGGCATCTTACCCCATTCAAAAACGGCGTCTAGCCCTGTATGTTGCATGCAGCTGAATTATCGCACATTTAAGTGTTACCAAATGTTAATCGATATGTATATCCTAAGAGATGAATAAATGTCATGGTTATGTATGATAATCCCCGAGTTTTACAATGTTACAGGGAATGACACATACAAATCAACTATGTCACATCTTGTACTCACGATTGTAAAATCTTGCTTCTTTTTATGTTTCTTTTCATCCGCTGTGTGGCAGCACGAATATCCAAAAACCTTAGTGGCGATCTGAGCAGTTGTTATGTAGATAGGACGGGTGGGCATATCGCCTCATATAGGCATCTAACCCCACCCTACCTTAACAGACACCGTGGTACAACAATTATTCGTTGACATAATTGTCACATTCTGTAACGGCTCGGTTTTTGGAATGTGAAATGAATCTAATCAAACACAAGTTTAAGTGCGCTGCATATTTTATTTCCAGCCACTCGTTGCATCATACATGGTGCGCATGCGCATTCCAGACACCTAGCGTATCACGTGTCCAAGTGTAGGGTCTATCTCACACGTAGTCCAATAGGGGGAACCAATACACTTCATCCCTCCCTTTTCGAATTACTTCTCTTAATACGCTAATGTCCACATGTCCAGATACAAATTATCACCACTAATTAAACTAATATATTATCAATCAACTATGTGAACTACTTTACTATTAAACAAGGTTGAGGTAGACTGCTCAAACGTTGTAACCTATATTCTGGGGATTATTCTGCCCCTTTGCACAACTGTCTCGTGTACCGCAACTATAACACAATTACGTCACGAAGTCTTCGTACTTCTTCGGCATCCGCGTCGCCCGTCGAGGACGCGTCTCACGTGATTCTACTCGCGGTGACAGTCGAGTTGGTGTGGCTGCATTAGGTGGGTCGACATTCGCGGGCGTCTCAACGACTTCTACTTCACGGCTCGTACTGCTGTCGCGTGTTGTTTTCGCGACGTCTCTACTGTCCGACTCTTATCTCGGGGCTGCGTCCATACCACTCAAATATTTTCTCACATGAGTGGTATTCATCGAATATTGGACGCCTTCTGGCGATTCAATCACCAAACTGTTCCCCGTCTTGTTGACGACAGTAAATGGAGTGGCACCAAATGTTGTCGTTAGTTTGTTGATTTTGTCTTGTCGGACTAGCACTCTGTCGCCCACGTTAAGTTAGAATATTGTGCCCCACGTCTTGCGTCGGCGTACATCTTTGCCTTGCCCTTTTGCTCGGCATCACGGTCGCGTCGGGTACTTGGTTTATAGTCATGTCAGGTAGCTTGCCTCTCATCTTGCGGCCAAACAGCAATTCCGCCGGGCTCTTCCCTGTTGTGGGATGCTCGATGCACCTGTAGGACGTCAAGTACTTCCTCATCTCCTTCCTCCAATCGCGCGATTCCGCCTGTGCGATCTGGATCCGCTTGAGGAGTGACGCGTTCTGGCGTTCTACTTCTCCATTTGCCTGTGCCCACCTGGCGGTCACTTTGCAATGCACGATGTTGTTTGCTTGCAATACTCTTGAAATTCCTCCTATGCAAACTGCGGACCGTTATCAGACTTCAGAGACACAGGGAGACCATGTCTACTGAATACTTCGTCCAGGCAGTCGATCACATTTCCTGCTGTGGTGGTTTGTACTACAACAACTTCATAATAGCGGCTGTAGTAGTCTCACCAACAAACCCACAAGTTTGGGTTTCCCCCGGCTCCCCATGGTTTTATTTCCAGCCACCATCTGAAAACCCATACAGGTTGCGTCATGCGCTTTCCAGCCTCCCCCAAAAACCCGTTCACTTGTGTCCAACATGCCAGGGCCCTTCTTCCAACACGTAGTCCTGTAGGAGGAACCAATACACTACAATAATTGTCTTGATAACAATAATAATGTTTATTTTTCCCAACACAACAACACATGATACTGATGTTAAAGAGACACTGTTCTTATTTATTTTTTGGGAAAAAATTTCTTGTACCCCGGAAGTTTTAATCTTTTTTTTTGATTGTATATATAAATTTTTCATATTTGTCAAATTTCAATTTTTTTACATATATGATAGGAGGAAAAGATG
>JAODUO010002859.1:17500-19537 GCA_025642075.2 Ridgeia piscesae
TTTTGGAAGGTTCCATGAATCATTGTTTCAGAACAACAATTGTTACAGAATACAAATGATTCTGCAAATATCCTGTCCATAAGTAGCATGGGGTACGTTTCAAGGGATAACTTTGTGAACAACCATCCCGGTCTGGCTTGTAAGAATATCTATGTGGCTGGCACGGCAATTTGCCTGTGTAAATGACAACTGTATTTTAGAATTCCTATGAGCACAGGTTTGTGGCAAAATGATCACGCTCAAATTTATTCCTTTCTAGAAATATAACAAACAAATAAAACACATGTTATTTTAAAAACAGTAAAGAAGACACATTCTATATAACAACAACTATGCAAGTACCTGGTCTGGCCAATGTTTTGTGAATGCTTCTGGTAGCTGTTGGTTTCTGATGCTTTTGAAATTCATGGCTTTCTCCATGATGCTGCTGAAAGGCTGGTAGAGCTCAAACACCATCATACCTACACTGAACATATCCGCCTGCAAAAAAGAAAATAAATGCTTCAAATGTAAAAAGAAAGTTTGTATGTAGCTCAGTAGCCATGCAGTCAATAACATTTGTTGGTCTGCTTTAAACCTCACCCTCTTTGCAAACATGTTCATTCAAACATCTCAACTTTTCTACGAACCACGCTGTAAATATTAAGGACTGTGCATCCTCATGCTTCGGGGACCACATCAGTGTCAGCCATGGGATATAAAAGAACAATTGTGGATGACAAGCACCCTGGCTATGACCAGTGACCTCAGTTTTGTTATAAATCTAGATCCTGTTTCAACGTTCAAGCACTCTGCAACCTTCTATTAACTGATTATTCTTATTCTATTCTATTCTATTCTATTCTATTCTATTCTATTCTATTCTATTCTATTCTATTCTATTCTATTCTATTCTATTCTATTCTATATATATATATATTATATATATATATATATATATATATATATATATATATATATATATATATATATATATATATATATATATGTATATATATATATATTATATATATATATATTATATATATATATATAATATATATATATATATATATATATATATATATATAAAATATATAAAATATATATATGTATACATATATATATACATGTATATATATATATAAAATATATATATATATATATATATATATATATATATATATATATATATATATATATATATATAAATAGAATAGAATAGAATAGAATAGAATAAGAATAAGAATAAGAATAATCAGTTAATAGAAGGTTGCAGAGTGCTTGAAAGTTGAAACAGGATCTAGATTTGACTTACTTCACAGCTGTGTATGACGGAAATGTAGTGGCTATAGTGTTACACGATAGGATTGATTCTGAGGTTGTTTAGGTCTGTCAAAGTGCCATGTAGTTTGTCCTACCTTGGTGCTGTAGTGGGTGGTTTCAAGCTGCTCTGGCGCTGCGTAGGATCTTGTGCCCAGGTCCGTTGTGTAGCCATCCCCTCCTTCTGCCACAGTCTCTGTAACAACACATGCTGATACTACTAAACATGTAACAACACATGCTGTAACAACTAAACATGTAACAACACATGCTGTAACAACTAAACGTGTAACAACACATGCTGTAACTACTAAACGTGTAACAACACATGCTGTAACAACTAAACATGTAACAACACATGCTGTAACTACTAAACATGTAACAACATATGCTGTAACAACTAAACATGTGGCAGCACATGCTGTAACTACTAAACGTGTAACAACACATGCTGTAACTACAAAACATGTAACAACACATGCTGTAACAACTAAACGTGTAACAACACATGCTGTAACTACTAAACATGTAACAACATATGCTGTAACAACTAAACGTGTAACAACACATGCTGTAACTACTAAACATGTAACAACATATGCTGTGACTACTAAACATGTAACAACACTTGCTGTAACAACGAAACATGCTGTAACTAGTAAACATGTAACAACACATGCTGTAACTACTAAACATATAACAACACATGCTGTAACTACTAAACATGTAATAACA
>JAODUO010002860.1:0-13589 GCA_025642075.2 Ridgeia piscesae
ATTAAAGGGGTTTATTTTTCAAAGGCCCTTTATTGTTTCATTAAAAATCGCAGTTGGGCATTTGGAAATTTCCTGGTTTTTCAATGCGTCCTTTTAAATTGTTGTCTAATAAAGGAGGCTTCTTTTTGGGCTAAAGTTTTGTGTGCAATTTAAAATGACATTACGTAAAAAGCTAGTAAATACCTCAAGTTGGGGAACTTGTTTATTAATAGATGTGGTTTGTTTAAAAAAAAATTGTTCTTGCACAAATCTCCGTGTCTGGTCCTTTATCAGGCCAAGTTTGTTGTTATTGAATTTGTCCAAGGTTGTGTGGGGGAAATGTGCCCTTTTTGCAACCATTGACATGTCAATTTAAAAATAAAAAAATAATTAAATATATTAAGGTTTTAAAAAAGCACAATTTTAAAAAAAATTTTCTTTTATAAAAAAATGGTGACAATTTTTTAATTTTTTTTTAAAGAGGAAAAACAATTCCATTTTTTGGGTTATTTTTTAATTATGTTGTACTTCAATGGGGAAGAAAGGACAAAAAACTCTTAATTGAGTGTGTTTTCCTGGTTACCTCTTGTTATAAAAATTTTCGATTTCAATTTTCAGAAATATATCCCGTATTCTAAAATAAAATTTTTCCTATTGGGTTTTTTTAATTTCCCACAGAAAATATTTAGGGCCGACACTTGGTAAAATTTATTTTTTGTTGGGATTTAATAAAAATAGTAAAGATATTTAACTTGTTCATAATTTTCCGTCTTTATCTTTTAGTATTAATTTTAAACTAAAATTAAAATTTTGTATAGTTCACAATTAAATTTTACAAAAAAATTTAAAATTTAAATAATTTAAAAATGTTTTCTCTTTTTTTTGGAAAAAAAATTATTTTCGTTTAAACCCATTTAATCACTTTGTTTTTTTTGAAGCGTAAATTTCATATCCTTGGGTTTTCTAACTGGAAAAATTGGGGGCTCCCAAAACCCAAAACGTGTATTGTTTTTTAACCAAAAAACAATTTACGATACTAAAAAGGGAAAAGTTTTCGACAGAATTTTTGGTATGATATGAATGTCCAATTAATGTTTTCGTAGAAAAAAAATTCCCCATGGGGGGCAGTCAATGTTCGGGTTGGGGTTTGGGTTCTTAAAGCAGTTTGAAGTCTTACGTAAGTGATAAATTTGGGGGAATATAGTGATTGGGGCAAATGTTCTTTTTGGGGGCCTTGAACATTTTGTGCGTCGTTCTTTAACTTTGGGGGTAACCCCTTGGCTGGAATTAAGAAGTTTTTAAAAATTTTAAGAAAAATTTAAATTACAAGCAACGGACTAAAATGAACACAACAATCCCCTTTTGGCAGGACCAAAAAATTTCATAAAACCCCAAAACTTATTTATGAATTTTTTTAAAAAAATATAGTTTGTTGCTTTTTATTGATTTTTTTGGTCTGCAAAATTGATTTTAATTCAAATTTTAGTCAGGGGTTTATGAAAAATTTTTAATTTCTGTAATTTTTTTGGTTACCGGCCTTTTTCCGGGAACAGTTCCCCCCAAAAACAGCATGAAGGGTGGGGGGGCAAAGGGAGGGGTTTACCAAGATAAAATTTTTAAACCCAATGAGTCGCAAAATCGCTTGTGGTTCGGAAAAAAGGGATAAAAAAAGGAAAGCCGTTATTTACACAGCTTTAAAATACCCTTTTCCAACACGGAGCCAGTCCAATAATTTGGGGTTTTAAGTGCCCAAAAAACTCGGTCATTTATTTGGGGGTTTGCCCCACCCTAAAACGCGGTTTTGAGTGGCCAACCCTCTTTGGAAAGCCTTCACCATTCAAATTTAATTCACAAAGGGCCATAATAATGGATTAAAATCATGGACAAATTTCAATACCAAAGTATTAATGTACTTGTTATAAAATTTTTTACAAGAAATCTTATAAATTTGGTAATTTTTTGTAACCTTCAATAAAATAGTTGTGTGTACCTTTTTCTTTGATCTTTTTATTTAAAATTTTAATATTTAAAAAATCCTTTTTACAAAATCTCCCTTTTTAAATTTCCCCAAAGAATGAATTAATATCAGAAAAAAAATTTTTATTCTCCATGAAAAGAATACACTCACCTGATAACCCGCGCAAATCACTTCCTGCCCAACCAAACTGCAGTTAATTAACTACATGTTAGGGAACCCATTTGACGTCCTGTGATTCTATTTTCTTAACCCTTCAAACTGGTCACTTTCATTACAGCCAGTGGGTTTTTTTGGGGTTTTTAAATGTTAAATGGGTTTGGGAAACATACCTTTGAAGGGAAACAATAAAACCTTTTTTTTTAAATTCCAGAGAAGGGGCAAAGGTATTAGGGAAAAAATTTTGGTCCCAATGAGATAATTGTTGATTAATTAATTATACAAAATAATTGGGGAAAAATTTCCAAAAACAATTTACTGCATTTTAATTTAAAAGTTTTGTTTACTGGAATTTTTAATTTGTAACATAAAGAAAAACTCAGCTTTATTTGGAATCCTGATTTTTTAAAAAAGTAATTCACAAAAAGATTAACTATTCCAAAAAAGGTTTTGCAATTTTCTAAAAAAACCCTTTTCAGGAAAATTTTCATAATAACATAAAAAAAAACAAAAAGTTCACCAATTCGAAAAGAATTAATAACAAAGGGAACGTGGATTTCACTGGAAAAAACGCTTAAAAGGGAACCCCTCCACTAGTTTGCCATGTTTAAACCACAGCCCATGTCCGACAAGGGGAAGTATAATTTTTCCCTCCTGTTGATTTTAAAAAATGTTTAGGGAAAGGTAAATGGGGTTTTTGGGGGGGTTTTTTTTTCAAACCCCCCCCTTTTTTAAAAAGGGATAGGTTTTTTTAAATTTTTTTGTTTTTTAATTTCCCGGGGTTTGGAAAAGGGCGCCGGGGGAAAAGGGGTTTTTTTTTTTTAAATTTAAAACCCCCGGAAAAATTTTTTTTCCCAAAAAAAAAAAAAAAAAAGAAAATTTTTTTTAAATTTTTAAAAAAAAAGGAATTTTTTTTTGGGGTTTTCCCCCCAAAAATTTTTTAAATTTTAATTTTAAAGGGGTTTTTTAAAAAAATTTTGGGAAAAGGGGGAAAAATTTTTTTTTTTAAAACCCTTTTTTGGTTTTTTTTTTTTTTCTTTTAAAAAAAAAAGGGGGTTTTTTTTCTTTTTTTTTTAAAAAAAAAAAATTTTTGGGGGAAAGGGGTTGCCCCCTTTTTAAAAAAAGGGGCCCCCCCCCCCCCCAGGAAAAATTTTTTTAAAAAAAAAAGGGGGTTTTTTTCCCTTTTAAAACCCCCCTTTTGGGGAAAAAAAAAAAATTTTTAAAAAAATTTTTAAAAAGGGGGTTTTTTCCCCGGGGGGAAAAAAGGGGTTTTTGGGGGGTTTTTTTAAAAAAAAAAGGGGGGGTTTCCGGGTTTAAAAAAAGGGGGAAAAAAAGGGGCGGAAATTTTTTTTAAAAAAAATTTAAATTTTTTAAAAAAATTTTTTTTTTTTTCCCCAGGAATTTAAAAAAAATTTTTTTAAAAAATTTTTTAAAAAAAATTTAAAAAGAAAATTTTTAAAAAATTTTTAAAAAAATTTTAAAAAAAACAATTTGAAACCTTCACAAAATTTTTTAAAAAAAATTAAAAAAGAAAAAAAAAAGAAATTTTTTTGGAAAAAATTTTTTTTTTTTTTCCCCTTGCCCAAAATTTTTCCCGGAAAAATTTTTTGGAAATTTTTTCCCGGCCCTTAACGGGAAAAAAAAAATTTTTTTTTTTTTTTTTAAAAAAAAAAAGGGGGAAAAAATTTTTAAAAAAATTTTTTTTAATTTCCCAAAAAAAACCCCCCCCAGAGAAAACCCCAAAAAAAATTTTTTTTTTTTTTTAAAAATTTAAATCCCCAAAAAAATTTTTTTTTTTTTATTTAAAAAAAATTTTTTTAAAAAAATTTTAAAAAATTTTTAAAAAAAAAATTTTTTTTTTTTTTTTTTAAATTTATATAAATATTTAAATTTTTAAAATAACAAAAAAAAAAAAAAAATTTTTTTAAAAATTTTTTTAAAAAAAAAAAAAAAAAAAAATTTTTTTTTTTTAAAAGGCCAAAAAAAATTTCCTTTTAAATTTAAAAAAAAAAAAAAAAAATTTTTTTTTCCCGGGTTTTTTTTTTTTAAATTTTTTAATTTTTTTAAAAAAAATTTTTTTTAATAAATTTTTTATTTTCCCCATTTTCCCCCTTTTTTTTAAAAAAAATTTTTTTTTTTTTTTACCCCCCTTTTTTTTAAAAAAAAAAGGAAAAAAATTTTTTAAAAAAAAATTTTTAAAATTTTTTTTAAAAAAAAAAATTTTTTTCCCAAAAAAAAACCCCCCACAAATTTTTTTTTTTTTTTTTCCCCTTTTTTAAAAAAGGGGGAAAAAAAATTTTTAATTTTAAAAAAAAAATTTTTTAAAAAACCTTTTTTTTTAAAAACCCAAAAAAAGTTTTTGGGCCTTTTTGGGAAAAACCCCGGGGGGGCCCCCCAAAAAAAAAAATTTTTTTTTAAAAAAAAGGGGTTAAATTTTTTGGGGGTTTTTTTTTTGGCCTTTAAAAATTTTTTTTTGGGAAAAAAAAACCAAAAAGGTTTTGGGGGGGCTGGGGGGGGTTTTTCCCCCAAATTGGGGGAAATTTAAAGGATTTTTGGGGAAAAAGGGGGGTTTTTTTAAAAAGTTTTTTAAAAAAAAAGGGGGGGAACCGAAAATTTTTTTTGGGGGGGGGGGGGAAAAACTTTTTCCGGGGGGGGTTCTTTTCCCCCCGGGGGGGGCCCCCCCCCCCCCTTTTTTTTTTTGGGGGGGGGGGGAAAAAGGGGGGGGGGTTTTTTGGGGTTTTTCCCGGGGAAAAAAAAAACAAAAAAAAAACCCTTTTTTTTAATCAAAAACCTTTTTCCCCCCCTTTTCCCAATTTTTTCTAATGAATGGTAACTAAAACATAATTTTGATTTTTCTGTTAGCCTAGGAATAGCCTAGCATTAAACAAAATATACAAGTTTCCAAGGACAGTTTTCTTGAGATGAATATCTTTTCACACAGTCTTAGGTGCAGAAAAACATAAATAAACTTTTGTTTGTCTCAGTAAAGAGCTGTTGGGGACTTGAGCTATCTATCTTTATCTTTTTTCAAAAGTCCCCATTTTAAATATAGTGTGTATAAAAACAACTTGTTTACATAAATAGATTGAGAAAGTGATTTATTCACATTTGGTCATATTGTATCAAATGCTCAGTTACCCTAAACGTTTTATAAACCGGTTCAGTTTTCCCATAACATTTTTTGAAATTCATCCCGGGGCCTTCATCACGAATTTTTTTGTCAGTTTGAATTGAGCCAACTCATATTCCAGCTGCTCTGTCTGCATCTGAAAGGTAAACTGCACAGGGGTTCCCATTATCATGAACTTGGAACTTATGCAATGGAGTTTTGGGTGACCCCTGAGACCGTCGGTTTTTATGAATGTTTTATTAAACTTACGGGGTTTTGGGAACACAAAAACTGGGGGGAGCAGGGGTTGCGGGAAGCCCCGACTTCAATCGAAATTTCAACCCCACATACCGCCTTTTCGAAACAGGCAATTTGTTCCCCCACATTTGCCTGGGTCTTTCGGAAAAATTAAACCCGGGGTCCCCTTTTGGTGTTTCCCCGGGGAATAAAAAAAAAGGGCTAAATGGAATTTTAGTGGACCATAACTCGAGAGAGAAGGAAAACTCCTGCCGTCCTCGTTACCCCAATTTTGGGGCGTTTGGAAAAACCAAAAACAAGAATTTAACAAGGGAGTGTATCAGTATAAAGTAGGGTCCCCATCAGTAAATTCTAACATTTGGTTTTGTTTTGAAAAAATACTCTTGGCCCTTTTTTTTGTGTTTTTTGTGGTGTGTGTTTTGGTAAATAAATTCTTACCTTTAGTATCCAGTTGTTAACCCACTCAAAAAAAAATTTTTCTTAAAAATTTTAAAGGAACAGTTAAAACCAAAAGGGTTCTTAAAAATTATAATTACTAGAAAGGTTGCACAAGTGAAAAAAACTTCCCCCGTTGAAAATGGAAGCATCGTGTACCCGGGTGCTTTTTGCCTATTTTTTATATTTAAATATATATTTTATATATATATATAATATATATAATTAATTTTCCAAAAAAATAATTAAATTTTAAAAAAAAAATTTGAGGAAAAACAGTATTTCAATCTGACCAAAAGTATAAAGTTTTAATAATCAAAGTCAAAACAAACATTAATAATAAATTTATAACCCTTTTTGTGTTTTTTAATGGGGAAATAAAGTATGAAAGTTAAAAAAAAATTAACGTGAAAAAAACCTGGTTTTAAAAAAAGCCCGATATTGTATATTGTGCGTTGTCTGGTTAGTGAAAAAAATAACGTTATGAGTAAGGATGACAGTTTTATTTCACCCGTAGACGTGTGAGTAATATGGTTCCATTAAAGGAGGCGCTGCTGATGGATTAGCGTTAAACACCAAAATGAATGGTTTGATGCATCGCATGATCGACTGTCAAGACACATCGAGGCTTATGTGAATCATTTTGTAACGTAGTATAACAAATGCAGGGTAATGCAATTGGGAGAAAAAATTGTGTCGGATCCGTGGCTTTTTGGGCGCAATGGATCACTCATGGACTTGATGGTTGCACGGTGGCCATTTGCAACGTCTGCTTGCTCTGCAAACAACAATGTACCGCAGTTGTAAATTTGGTTAAAAGCATTGCGGCAGATAGTGCTGTCTGAATGAATGGCAGGACCTGTGTCGGCAGTGTCGTTGTGTCGATTGATGTCACTAATCAGCGAACGGTGTGTCACCTAGCAGGGTGGTCCAAATTGGCGGAACAGATTCCAAGAAGTTCGCTTTCCGCATCTTCCGACATCCACTCGCTGATTTAGAACAATTGTGTTTTAGCCTCTGGCAACTTGCAACGCCTAATCAGTGACCCATAAGCTGTGGTATTCATTGAGAGTCGGTGATAGTGCGATTTATTCTCACCAAATATTTCAGGTTGATAGGCAATTTGCATATCTTTGCTTTTTATGAAGCGCAACTGTACAGGCATATGAAAGCGAGTTTTTTCGATGACTTATCACGTAGGTGGTTAATTTGCGGTGCGGTTGTTTGACAGAATGTAGCGTCAGGTGACAATTCGTTATGCAGTATGCTAAACGCGTCTGCTGCCCGCTGGAGAAACTATTCCCACAAACACATAAGAAAATCTATAATTAATCACTGGAATAAAAGAAGTAAAACCAGGTATATTGGTGTATCACTTGAGAAGCTTTTGTCTGCATTTGATTTATTGGCGCAATGTTATTCCATCATAATGACACAGAGGAGTGACTGAAAATTGTACACGACAAACGTAAAAAAAACGTTCCCAGGTAGAAAAAGACCAAGGTAAAGACGGGTTTAAAGATGAATCCGACATTCATGCTTAAATGCCAGCAAACAATTCAACGAGAAAAAGCATTGTTTTCACATTCCATTAAAACAACTTAATTTTCGGTGTGACAGTCTTGTGGGATTCTGCCCCAGCTCGTTTTTGACTCCCTTTGGAAAACTGAAACAATTTGGCAAAGTATCGGAGCACTGTACCCGTTTATCCCCATGTTATATACCCGTCTTTAATCTGATAAATTTTTATTATTGACATATTCTGTTTGGCAAAAAAATAACATTGACAACAACATGTTCGCTCCTTTGAAAATTTTTTTTTACTTTTTTAAATTAATTTTGCAAAATTTCAAAAACAGTTCACCTGGGCCGGTTACAGGAAATATAAAAAAGAAAACAAAAATAGCACTAAAAAATTGGTTCATAAAAATGTAGACCAAATGTTTGAAAACATAGTATTTATATAATAATTTTCTTTGTAAATTTTACAAAGTGTGAAATTACAAGCAGACAGTGCTAGACACCACATAGGAAATAAATTATGTATGTGGTGTCCAATATAGATTAGGCCTTTACAGGACGTTTTCAAATTTCCCAATTTCATTATTGATGTCATTTTGTTCATGTTCAGTTTTACGTTTGCACAGAAAATAAGTTACTGTAGGTAACATTCTTTTGACAGTTTTCAAAAGTATGTGCTTTTATTCAAACACCTACCCATAAAATCACCTATCCATACAAAGTATCCTTGCACAGCAAATGTGAAAATCAATTATTGTGACTTGTAATGGGCTGTATCAATAGACACCATTTTTATTCTGCTCGCTGTATGCAATGTTCTTTTTTTTAATGCGTGACCAACTACCAAATTATACTAACTTTGTCCAAAAAAAAAAAAATTGGGCAAAGGGCCCAAGGGGGTTCATCATCATATTTAATGTGGGAAAAAAATGTTTTTGCGATTGCCCCAGCTTGGAGCGTACTGTATACTATACATAGACAGACAGTTTAAAAGGGTATATGTTACTCTAAATTGTACCAACAGTTAGCTGTCATTGGCCACTATATTTAGTAGTGCAATAATGTTTAAGGCCTCGCCGTTTTTAGGGTCCATACAACTGCTTTAGGCAGGAATGGGGGAGAGTGTCAATGGTCATGTAAATAGGCGTGTTGACACTATCCCTGTCTGAGTCATTTCACCATGTATCCAGGTGATCGATTGGGGTTGCTGCGTGTCGTAAACGTTGAAGGGGTTCATATTAATCAGCTGCAATGATGGCCATTTGTTGGATGTCCGTTACACAAAGTAGCAGCATGTCAGTTTGCCGGGGCCGATAACAAACTTGTCTATAGGTAAATTTATTAGGTGCACAGGTAGACCTGACCAGTTCGCGCTTGACTGATCACACGGCCAGCTGGACCGTGGGACGGTCATTGTGGCTCGGAGGCAGTGTTGCTGCAGTGGTCAGAGCAGGCGGACATCTACATGAGTTCACAGCTGTAGTGGTTTCATCGGTCACTTTCGTCAAATGATTTGGTCAGTATCATGGGTTGGTATCACTGGACGGTGGAGGCGTAGACATTGACAGGTGCTATGTCAGGGTTATACAGACATTTGTGTCATTTGTCAGCTGTGTTATTCTTATGTTGACATGTCTGTCAGTTGCGTCATGTTTATGGTAACATTGTCAGCTGTGCCGTTGTTTGTCAACTGCGTCATGGATTTATAAACATTGTCTGTCAGCTATGTCATAGATATGTAGGCATTGTCTGTCGGTTGTGTCGGGTTGCTGAAAGATTTTGTCGTGTCTGTCACTATTACAATGACGTAGGCATTGACGTGACAGCTAGCTAAGTCACAATTACAATATCACAGACATTGCCAGGCTGACAGCTATGTCTTGATTCAATAGATGCGTGTGTTGGCTGTGACATTAAAAAGTCACATAAAGCAATGTGTTACAGTGACAGACAGACATCCTCCATCAGCCGTGTCGTGGTCACATTGATATACAGAAGCCAAGTTTAGTGTATGATTGGGTACATTTTCAGTTCACTGAATTTTGTTGTTGATTTGATTGATGGTGTTGGCAAATGTTGATATCCATTTGTGCAAACCATTGACACTGTCAAGGTTGGAACATATGCGAATTAATGTAACTGTGCATAAAATATTGTTGATAATATATATGAATGGTTACAAAACCAAGCACACAAAAAAAATCAGACGGCATAAATCTGTAGCAGGTGTATTTTAAATAATGGTACCAATTTTTTTAATTTTTTTAGTTTTAAAGATGGAACCTAAACAAATTCCTTATTTTATATTTGTGATTATGTGTTCATAATTTTGTGATGGTGCGTGTCACTGCTCCAATGGTGGCAAGACAGGACATAACGAGTCCTTCCTTGAGTTGAGTGTGTCTTTCCTGTGCGTTCACACGTCTGTGTTTGACACGTCGTGTCTGGGTGTGCGATGTGCCATCGCTTCAGTCAGAAATATATTCTGTCATTCGCTAAAACAGAATAAATTTACATCGCTATGTGGGTGTTTTTTAATGGGTTTCGCACAGTAAAAGCTGGATTTATGGCTGCCGACACTTGGCGACTGGACGAAAATAAGTTAAATAATGCAGTTGTTTTGTTCGCGTTCATTTTAAGTGAAAACGTCAGTGACATGACTGAGTGGTTAAGTCTGTCAGTTCACATTTCTCTGTCAGTTTAGTCTTTTATGTGATAAGTTTGGCTGAATCTATAATATGAATGTGTTTCGTCAGATCAGTTACAGTTCAATTTTGTAATTACAAACAAAAGTAATATCTCACAAGTCACAGCGTAGGTTTCAAAAAGTTGTTCAACCTTTTTCAAACTTAAAACGAGAAAACAGATGATCCTTATCGTTGTCGGTGCATAAAAACGAACCCATTCATGTAAATCAGGCGATAGTTGTGTGTTTTTGAAGAGGCTGTCAAATACGACTGATTTACTCTGGTTGGTTGGCTTCACATGAGACGGTGAAAAAATATTGTTGGGTGGGGACATGCCGCAACGAAAACCTTCAAAACAGATGCTTTATTGTTTCCTTGCAACAAAAGTACAATTTACGATCACGTCTAAAAAGCAGCGCCATTAGTTTATCGAAAAAACAGATATCATTTGCTGGTATTATGTATAATGGATGTATCCAGCTAATTAATGTTAATTCGTTATGACAATATCAGTCTCACATATCAAGTGGGTCAGCCAGTCACTCATGTGTCGCGGAGTGGTGATTCTGGGTTAGCGATTGACCCTGGTCAGTTTGAAGTCATTGATAGCGGTCAAGTGATAAATGTATGGGTTGATATGATCAGTGATTAGAGAGCGAAATGTCTTGCTTGGTCGTGTTGTGTTGCTCTCCGAAGCATTTCAATGTGACGTCGTTCATTTAACTTGCCAGGAGTACACCTCTGGATGGCGTCGGATATTAAGCAATGTATGCTTAAAAAGGTTTTACCAGAAAATATGTATACATTACATAGTACATACATGGATCTAACAATGAACACTGGAACAATCACCAACTATTTGTTGCAGGACCAGAAAAATTGCTATAAAAGCCACAAACTATATTTATGAAGTTTTCTTTAAAAAAAATCCAGGTACGTAATTAAAGTTAGCTTTATTATTGATTGTTTTTGGTCATGCAAGAGCGCCCATCTGATTTGTGAATTAATTTATGCCCCCTGCTTTGTGAAAATAATTGTTGTAATTTTTTGTGGGCCCATGTTTTTGGATTCACTTCCCCCCCCCAACATTTTTTTTCCCGGGAAGGGGTTTAACTGGAGCGTTTACGGGAAAAAAAACTTTTGCAAGTTGAATGGTTTGGAAAAATTCTTTGGCAAGAGGTAAATAGAACCGTTTTTTTTTAACCTTGAAAATTTGATACTACGGGTGGGAATATTTTGGGGAATTTAATTTAATAATAGGCATTGGGGATTAGCAAACTTATCCCCAATAAACTCGGAAATTTTGAACGGGCTTTATTTAAACCCCTTGCCTTCATTAATAAAACAACATGGTGGAATATAAATTTTCCCTTTCAGGGCCCAAAACATTACTGAAACTATTAATACGTTGCCGATTAAATAATCTGTTTAAAGCGAAATTTAAGTGACGAACTGAATCGTTGATTAAAAAGGGGAATCCTTTAATTAATTTCTGACAACTTAAAACCCCAAAAAGGGAAATAAAAATTTAAAAGGGGAAATTTTTTTTGTTCTTTATTTTTCCCTGTTTTTTTTCCTTTTTGATGACACGATATGACACATCAGCCATGATTAGACGCAGCGCAGGTAGCCATCACATTACGTGCTCGCCGCAACGCTGTCGACATCGCACGTTAATTAACTGACAGTGTTGATGGGGAAGTGCCACATTTGACGTCCTGTCGATGCTCCCTAATATCTTCGCTTCACACCTGCCGATGGGCCTGCTTTGGCGGGGAACCCACTTCACCCCAAATATTTGGGGGGCTAAAACATTTTTTTTTTGGTTTTTTCCGATTTTTTTGTTATTAAAAGGTGGTTTGAAAGGAAATAATTTTTTTCACCAATTATTTTTTAAAAATTTTGGGTCTTTAATATAAAAATAAAAACTTTTTTTTGTAATTTAAACTTTTTAAAGAAAAATTTAATTCCTTTTTAATTTTAAAATTTTGTTATAAACGGAATTTTCTGGGAATAATTGGCTTTAAAAAAAATTGTGTAAAAGGGTTTTAAATTTTGGGTGGCCTGATTTGTATTTGCAAAATGCTGTAAAACCTTCATCTGTGAAAAAGCTGATGAATAAATATACAAAAAACTAGTTTCTTGTGAGGTAAATTTACTAAATAACATAAACCAAGAAACACTTTATTCGAGGATGATGAAGACTTGTTACATAATTAGTATCATGAGAAGGAAAATACAAATTGAGCATCTCAACCCAGACTTCAGGAACAAAGAATTGAATAACAAAAGACAACAGCTGAGGCTGTTATTCTCAATTTCATCGTCCTTTCATTATATTTACCCTGCAATTGACCTACTACCAGGGGTAGTACCCTCTCTCACTTATGTTGATGCCATGTCTTAAATCCACCAGCCCATGTGCTGAGCAGTCAGGGGTGAAGGGTTATATATTTGTTACCCTCCTGTTGGCATTTGTTGAAAACAAACTGTTCTATGTGGGAAAAGGGTAAAGTTCAAGGATCTATGTCAAGGCCAGCCTCATTCTGGACTTCAGGAGAAAGACGAGGGTATCAAAAAGAAGTAGCGGAAATGTATTAAAAAACCTTCAGAAGGGTTGTTTTAAGTTTTGATTGTCATTTGTTTGTATTCGTCCAGGATATACTGCCACCTTCTCTCACTCGTCCTGGTGTCCCGCTCCAACTGGCTCAGTCCACCAACACCAACTCCGGGTCTCCCTGGCTCCAAGAGCTCAATTGACAGCATGACAGCACGTGACAGTCTGTGACAGAACGTGACAGTCTGCGTGGCACCTGATAACAAATGGTTCAGAGCAGACCTCAGATGTCTGCACTCTGCCCACATGTCATTGATGTCACATGTCATTGATGTCACTTGGATTACAAGACCTGACCACACATGCCATCTGCAGGTGACACTAATCACTGTGTTTGTTCTTAAGTCCTCGTCACAGTTTCGAGACAGTTCCCACTTTCTGCACCTTTAGTTCCGTCGTTGTTGTTGACTGTTGTGGAACCGGCCAATGATATGACACGTAAAACGGGAGAAAAACTTCCCAAGCCCAAAATTTCCGCTTTTTTCACAAAAACCGCCTAGTTTTTATTTTTTGCACCGCCACTTTTCGCTGTAAGGGTTATCAGAAAATAACAATTTCCAATTTCAAAATATTAGGGTTTTAAGGTAAATTAAGACCGGCGTCTTTTACTTTTCCTTTTAGCAATTTTTAAAAGTTTAATTTTAAACCCCGTTTTCCAAAAATTTTCAAATTTTTTTTAAAAATTTAAATATTTATATATATATATATATATATATATATATATATATATATATAAATTATGTTTTTTTGGGAAAGGCCTATAGTAAGTAAAAAATATTTTTCATGTAAAAAAATCTAATTTTAGTCAGAGTTGAGTTATATGTTGTCAGAGTAAAAACATATTTAGTC